>JACEGR010006015.1:0-65804 GCA_014170235.1 Listronotus bonariensis | reverse complement strand
TCCGCCATTTATGGTGGTCCGCCATTCTTAATATATTCTTTACACAAGGGATTTTGCCATTTAAATACACTAAGGGATTTCCGGGTTGAAACACCCTAAAGTATATCCATAACACCCTGTATAATTTAATTTATGTTAATCTTATTCAAAGTATAAAGTGTAAAATTAATAATATTTTTAGTTTTCTTACCTTTCTTGCATTGCCTTTCCATATGTTTCCATATTCAGCTTTAAAAAATAATGACAGGGACTTAAATTCAAATAAACAGTTTATAGTACAAGTACTTTTTTCTGGGCAACTTTTTATTTAATTAATCATACATTAAAAGAAAATGTCCCCAACTAAAAATATAATATAACAGTTAAAAAATAAAAATAAAAGTGTTTATTGGATGTTTACGGTTGGATGTTTATTTGACCACTTTAAGGATTAAACTTTAGTTTTTGGTTGTGATTTTTGTTTTCAAATTACACACATCACACTTGCTAGGATAGTACAGAGTTTTGCCTGATACTGTGGCTTCCTCCAGTTAAAAAGTATAAATCTTTTTAAGCTGCCTACCCACTCTAACACCTTTTTTAAACCATCGTTGTACCAAACCAGACCTTAGGCAGATGAAGAAGGTATTTCCTTTATTTGTCAGGATTGCAGCTGACTGAGCTCTGTACTAAATTCTACGCCCAACTTTTTTTTTTCACCCTTTCGGGGTCATCCCACCCAGGCTCGACGACCGCCCCCTAGGTGGTGCACGGCAGCCTGAAGGCTTAGTGTACCTTGACCCCTACTCCTTCCCATTCACACACCATTCATTCCCCAACTTGGATGGTTGTTGCTCGGTCCGTTTGTTCACCCCCGAGCAGAACACCGCGTGCTGCTGCCCAAAACCCACAATGCCGGTCACCCATCCAAGTGATGGGCGCGCACTTCACTGCTTAACTCCGGAGATCGACGCTTTGCCGATACAACCGGAGCAGCCACAAGCGCGCTACGCCCAACTTACTGGGACAAATTTATTTATTAAACAAGTAAATTGCATAAGATCACACAACATACTGGGACAAATTACTGTGATCTTATGCAATTTACCTTAGTCAAAATTAAAAAGTTTATCGTTTGCGAAATACCGAGTATAGTAGTAAAGGGGGTTTTCCAAAATAATAAATCAAATGTTGGTCACATTTTAGTTATAAAATGTTAGCCACCTGCAGTCCTTTGCTTATGTTCAAAGTGCCATAACTATCTGCCGCGGTATAATATGACTTTAGGGAACAATTTCTATTCTTTATATGTTTTGCACAAAAAGGTTCATTTGGTAAATATCGTTAGAAAAAACAATTTTTAGGATATTTTTTTTATTCGTTTTATCCTACACAAAAATTTTCCATTACATTCCTTTACGCTTTATATAGGCGACCCGGGTGCTTTTAAAAGATCAATACTATTATTCATCCATAAATTCCTTGGGTTAGCAATTTATGTATTTATTATTTACTTATTTACTTTACACGTTTAATAATATTGAGCAATATAAAAATTGTCACAATATTATTCACCATCTGAGGGTGGCTTTATTTATAAAGTTGAACGTTTGCGAGATACAGGTTAAAATAAAATGGAAAGTTTGACACACTTAATTTCTCAAACAACCAACTTGACGGAGATATGTTGCGTTAGATTTTTATATTTTCGCCAAAGGTGTAAATAGTTTTGTACAGACCTTTAAGATACACTTTGTACAGGGTGACCGGATTTCCTTGCAATTGCAGGGTATCTTAAAGGTGCTCGCCCACTTAGACGAAGCGTCGCGTCAAGAGAAAATTAGCCGAGTTGCTTTACATGTAATTAAAGGAACCCTGCCAATATAAGCAGCGCGGCGCGTCTATATGGGCAGGGTTTTATTTAAATACATGTAAACTTGTCCGGAGCAATTTCGACGCCTCTCGACGCGTCGCTTAAGTGGGCGAGCACCTTAAGGAAGTGAGGGGTAAGTAGAGGTGCTTGGCGGGGTAAAGTGGTTAAAACGTTTATGTTGCTGTGAAATTTAAACAAATTATGAACTGAGGGCTTACCTTAGTTGTGATCTAAGTCTATATCATAGACCATTATGCGAAATTCAATTTTAAAATTAAACATCAATTTAGGGTCTATAAATACAAAGTACTTATAAGGTATTATACATTTCTAAAAAGCTTTTATTCACTATAATTTAATAAATAGAAAATATACAGGGTGTTTCATAAAACAAATCATACGTTTAAAGTAGTTAAAAGTAGTTAAAAGCTCATTCTCGATAATTTTAGTTTCCCTGGTGTAATCCTACAGCGCATTTCTTAGAAATCCCTTCCTTTTATTTATCAAACTAACCAGAACTAAAAAGTTTAACTTTGGAATATGAAATAAACTATATTTTAGATTGAAATTGACAGATAAAAATTTTAAAATGGAGGCTCGGCGCCATCTTGGAAAAAAATTAAATATAGAGGTCTTTTAGCACATAATTTTAAAGATTCTGACGAGTATAATTCTAAAATATAAAGTCACTACCTTGACCTAATACAAAATGGCGGTACTTTAAAAATTACCCAAACACCTGATTTGGATGGCCATATTTTCGAAACTAATAAAGGTAGATGCACCTATTATGGTATTTTCCTAAAGCTGTTTGTAAGATCTTTTTGATAATGATATTGATAATAATATACAGTATAGGATAAAACGTATATATTTTTTTAATGAAGCATCCTGTATATTTTTTACCATTAAAATATTTAATTGAGCTTTAAAAATACTAGACTAAGTATATTAAATTTTATTAGTTTCGGAAATATGGCCATTCAAATCAGGTATTTAGGTAATCTTAAAAGTTCCGCCATTTTATATTATGTCCAGCCGCCATCTTGAAATTTTCATCTGTCAATTTTACTTTAAAATATAGTATTTATGCATCAGTTTTATATCTTAAAGTTTTATTTTTTATGTTAATCTGTTTAAAAAATAAAAAGGGTGAGACACATTAAAGAAATGCACTTTATGGTTATACTTTGGGCATTTTATATTGATATTGAATACCTAGTAAGTTCTATGGTTACTGACTTTTTAAACCAATAAAATACATTTTTTATTCTGGTAACTAGCGTTACTGACTCTTTAAAATAATGAAACACATTTTTTGTTTAGGTGCTTTTCTTTATTTTTATTGCCCAAAGTATATACTTTGGGCACTTTAAATTAATAATGAATATCCAGTAAGTAAGTCCGATTACTTACTTTTTAAACCAATAAAATACATTTATTATTGTGAAAACTGGGGTTACTGACTTTTTAAACCAATGAAATAAATTTTTTTCAGGTGCTTTTCTTAATTTACTGTGCCAAAAGTATAGTTCTAGTGTTTTTTTTAAATACTTTTGGCACTGCTAATTGCCAATATCCAAAGGCGTTTGGCCCAGGAAGGGAAGGAGGGCACTAGTTATTCATAGATTCAGTTTAGTTAAAAGTTTACAGAAATTGTTATTGGTTTTTCTTGTTTTTTTTTTTTAATGTATATTTAATAAATTATACATTTTGTAATAAAAATAATTTTGAACGTCCTATAACATTTTTGTAAAATTAAACACACGTTATCAGGCATAATTTTATTGCAATGTGCACTATAATTTTTTTATATAGGACAAAATCCTGTATTTGGAATCTTTGCATATACTAAGTAACACCATTACAATAATATCAAATGTTTCTCTAACTTGAATTGAAACTAGAATTGTAAACAAGGCATAAATGATGTTATTAAATTAACTGGGACACGATAAGTGTATGCTTGAGTATCGACAAAACAGATCGTTATTTATATGTCAATACGTGAATGGCATTTGATATTATGAAAACAGTATTAGAGGAAAATGACGGTTGTTGTGTTTCAAGTGAATCTTAAATTGTGTGATATTAATAAGACAAAAACTTTTCACAAAACATATTTGTAGTTTGTACTTAAATAATAAAATAAAAAATTTAAGATTTTAATATGACATTTAAAAAATGTTTTCCGTACTTATTTGATTAAAAAAATATCTGATTAAGAAAATAAGAAAAGGTCGCTTCCTTCATTCCCGCCATACGACTGCCCAAAAAAGTATGATCAATGCTATACAATGCTATATTTTATTTAAAAATTAACTTTAAATTTTTGAACAATGACAACCCTTTTTTTTATTACATGCTAATGCTAGTTAATAAAATATGTATTTTTAAATATTACAGAATATATTATAAATTTCTTAAATATTTTCCATTTATAATTTTTTACGGTTTTATTTATTAAATTAAGGAAAACAACCTTGCAAAATTAATTAAAATTAAATAACTTAAACGTTAAATAAAATAATTAAAATTGCTTTTATACGGAGCGCTACTTAAAAATGTAAAAATACATTTTTTAAAATCATAGCCTTAATCATATTTTTCTATGCACTCCTATAACAATACTTTTGTAAAATAACATATTTTATTTAAAACAGTTCTTTTCGGATCTTGAACTATAACAATTAGGTATAGAGGGTGTTTCAGCTTTATTTATACACAAAATATCTTTGCTCTTGTACAAAATACCAAAAGAACCTTGAATTAAAAAATGTTTATTTAAACACACTTTTTATTAAGAGTACTAGGTAATTTAGAAGGTATCAAAAACAGAATTTTTATTGTCAAATTGGTTATTTTAGATGGAACACCCCATATATTTAAACAAATTTTGACTCTATTAAATTTAACATAAGAAATGTATACACACTATACGTCAATTATTGCTGATTTTTAAGATACTAACAACATGTTTATATACTTTGTTCGTGCAAGAGTTTTCGCGCTATTATTTTTCAATACGGAATTTAGTTTTATTTAGTATTTTTCGGTTGGTACGCCCACAAAAGCACATTCAACATCCTTGACCCTGATCAAGGATATATAGCATACAAGTCGTAGACCGGTACAGACCATTTTTGTAGTTCTCGTTAAAAAGTAACATTTTTCGTAGTATTATAGATAATTAAGTGCCAAAAAGTGTCCTGTAAATCAAGCACCACTCAGCAAGCGGGGCCCCCATACCAGGAGCTAGAACAACATTGGTAAGTGCGATTAGTGGGATACGAATATTAGTAATTTTCTTATCAAATTTTCGTTTTCGCCGTTTTTGGATGTAGTTCTCCATTAGGAACCAAAATACAGTCCACTATATCACATTTTCTCGCTTAATTACATCCCAAAACATACTTATTAACGATTAAAAGTAAAGAAAAATATAATGTTGCTTTTAATTACTGTTAAATAATTCTGCCATTGTCAAAAAGACAAATAATATCGTAACATGTAATTAATTACCTTTTATTGTAAGAACTGCTAATAGATAGGTCAGCTGTCAACTAGTTTATTTTAGATACATATTTACTTACTTATACCCAAGAGCTAGCCATATTTGACGTATTGGTAATTTTTAGTGCAAATAAGTGTGTGTCTAAAATTAACTAAATT
The DNA here is from genome assembly GCA_014170235.1 of Listronotus bonariensis. NCBI lineage: Eukaryota > Metazoa > Arthropoda > Insecta > Coleoptera > Curculionidae > Listronotus > Listronotus bonariensis. Next base: position 60,280 of record JACEGR010006015.1, on the reverse strand, counting down.
GCTGATATTCCTATGAGTAGTTACTACAATGGAAGGTAGTTAATTAAATGTTATTATATTGTTCGTCGCTCTGATAGTAAAAATTAATTAATAATAATTAAAACCCAAATATTTTCCTTCTTTACTTTTATCGTTAACAAGTATATCTATATGCTATTGATATGTTAAAAATCAGCAATAAACGACGTATAGTGTGTTATACATTCTTTATGTAGAATCTAATCAAGAGGCAAAAATTATTAAAATATACGTTTCATATAAAAAAAACTACTTGAGAGCAAAAATTCTGTTTTTAAAACACTTTGTTTAATGACTAGTGCTGTCAATAAAAAATGTGTGCCCATATAAACATTTTTTAATTTACTTTTATTTGTATCTTGTACAGGGGCGATGTTCTTTCATGTATAAAATGAAATATAACACTCTGTATTTTGCTGCTACCATTTAAATACGTAACATTTTTGGGAACAATAACAGCGATAGGAGATATTGCCAGGTCTCTCGCGCAAAATTACATTATCACAGTCGTTATCCAATGCAAATAATATTCGCCATAGCTTTTAAAAGAAAACCATTTCAGGTATTTTCAGGCAAATTCCATTAATGAACTCCCTTCTGAATAATTAAGTTTGCTCTACCCTCTACAAGTCTGAATAATTTAAAAGTTTTTCAGATATATTTTTCAGTCGAATCGTCTCGTAAACTTAAACCTTTAAAGCAGCCGGCTAAAGGGCGTAAATATTGGTTGTTAAAAACGTTTAAGTACTTCGATATTAAGCCTAGTTTAGTTTAATTTTTTTAAACCTAAATTTTGCCAGGAATATCCTTTTCTAAAAAAAATTAAACATTAGGCCTTCGTTATGTATTTTTTTTATTATTATTTATTCATTAAATGTTTTGTTCAAACCATGGTTAAAAAATCCTCCAAATTTTACTTACAACACAACTATTTCAGGTGTTTCCGGCCGATTTTGATGAAATTGCAATATGTTGTAGAACAAAGTTTTTTCGGTCATTAAACACTTGACTTAAAAATTGTTTTTTTTTTAAATATCATGAGAACCAATTGACATAACTTTACAAAACCAAAACCATAAATATGTTATTTATCGAAAATTCTATCAACTTCTATTCATTTTACTCAAGATAAAAAAATTTAAAGTGGATTTTAGGGATGCATTTTACTCCTTAAAAGTGTTTAATAGCTGATAAAGAATACGTGTCTCTTATTTTTTGATGTACTACACTATATTGCTATTTTAAAATCGGCGAGGGACACTTAGGATAGTTTCCTTGTTAGTATGAGCTATTTAGGAGTTAGATGCGCTGGGTCGTTTTTTTTAAGTGGCGCAACTGATATCATTAGATCATAGAAACCCAAATTTTACGACCTAAAAATCTTTAAGCACGTTTATTTTAACAATCCTAAATTTCTTGAAGGTTAGGTAGTCTTGGAAGCGGTACCGAAAAATAAGATATTTTAGGGAACTTAAACGGCCCACAGACTATGCGATCGTGCATAGACTTTTGTCTACAGACACAACTATTCTGTCGTAAAACAATTTAATAGCTGTTTTTAATTATAATTTTTAATTTTTTGTTAAATTCCATACAAGTTTTATGTACCATGTTTCGTACCTATCGACGATCAGAGTTTACAAAATAAAAAAAGTGGTTTGGGCTGGGTATCGGACAAACATCTTCTTACATATTTTTTGCCGCTGAACACGATTTTAAAGTCTTTCTTTTAAACTTTACTGGTGCCAAGGGAGCACAAGCAATTTTTTTCCAGTTTAAAATGGGGTTACGTAGCACCTTGTTTTAAAGGCCCTTTGATTTTCTACTTAACTTCGCTTTAATTTGGAAAATTATGGTAGTAGCGCGGCAGAATAATATACAGAGGATACCTTGTACCCGGTTAAGTACATCCACCAAGTTTGAGCACGTATACAAAGCCCTTCATAAAAAACAAAAATATATCCATTAGAAATTGTCGAGTGGATCAGACTAAGATTGGGTAAGTTAATTACATGGTAAAGAGTTCCACTAATCAAACAATTTGAGAGTGACGTAAAATAATATGGGTATTTTTTGACATATTTAAAAGTCTATAGCCACTTCTCCCACCGATAAAAGATATACATTATATACCATTGTTTTTTTCTTATCATCTAAGCTTTGCAACCCAATAGATCTCTATGACGCTTGAGTAAATCCCCATTTAACATCGTGGGCTCTCCTACTATTAGCCCAACCATTCCAAACTTAGAACCATTTGAAATTTGTCCTAATTACTGTACAAACAGTGGGGTATTGACTTGTGAGTCTGGAACGGCTGTGGCGATTTTTAAAAAGTGGCGAAGTGGCGTTAGGTGCTACATAATTTTTCTTTCTATTTGAAAAGCAGAAGGCTAGTGGCACCTTGGACCAGCAATTCGGTTTTTGCAGTTTGACTCTTAGTGTTGTCTTTAGATTTGTTGTTAAAAAAGTTAATGGGTCTTAACTCTTTTTGGATCACCCTGTTTACATTACTTTACCTGCAGCTACACATGTCTGATAACCTAAAAATGTAAACAGCGGTGTGGGGTAACTTTAGTTCTTAATCCAAATAAGATAAAACGTTAATTTAAAGTTTATGCACAAAATGTGAAAACTTGTCATTAGTTATTAGAAGAACGTTATTAGGATTAATAAATTTTACCATTTCTAAATATTTAGTAGCTATTGCAACACCGGGTGTACTGGCAAAAACCTATTTTTTAACTTATTTGCTTTATGTTTTCTTTTTATCTTTGGACAATCCACGAAGGCTGAAAGCCTAAATACTAACGTACCGTGGGTGTCTTAAGCAGGGTAAGAGGAAGTTTGTTAACACGGGACTTAAAAACTTGAAGGGGAAGGAAAGACCTCCGTTGGCAGCAGGTTCCGCAGTCTAGAAACTCTAGGGATAAAAGAACGAACGAAATGCGACGTTCGGGGCCTGTCCAATTGAACTGTATGGGGATGCATACGCGCGGCACCACGAGTTTCTCTGTTGGGAACTTCAAGAGGAGGGACCATACTGGACAATTCGTCGGAGCAGAAGCCGTAAAAGTATCTATAGAAGAGTGATAGATCTCCCACAGCTCGACGATGAGCAAGAGAACGAAGTCTTTGAGTGACTTGATATTTTGTGACCCCACTTTTCGTGATTCCATATTATTTTTTCAAATTTCCCGCCACACCGCTGTTTACATGACATGTCAAAATGGACTTTTAGGACATGCAGAGGCGATCACTAGAAAAAAATCGGAACTTGCCTTAACAAAAAAAAATCCCATAAGGTGCAAACTTTTTGCACTGTACAATCAATTTTTTTAATTTAAACCATTCTAAAACCAAACGCAATATTTACTAATTGTAAAAAAGCATTTGGTCCATTTTTTTATAGAGAAACTATTTCCAATTTAATCACATTCCGCTAAAGAACTTTATTCTGAATATTAAGTATACCCTGTCTTCCAACAAACTGAATAATTGAAAAGATCTTGGAAATGTTTTTAGTCGATCTGCCTCGTAAACGTTATTAAGGGACTAAAGGAATTATATATGGCTTGTTAAAGTGGTTTAAAAGCCAAGATAATAAAATTGGTTTATAGCACTAGATGTAAACATGCTACTTACCGTTAAAGCTGTATTTATAGATTGACGTTTCTGTTTCCGTTTCTTATTTGACGTTTTCAGTTGGAAGATGAAACAATAACTTTCCATTTGTAAATTTTTATAATGTGTTTGTCGTTCCATAAACCATATCAAAAAGCGAAACGTTAAATGGCAAACAAAAACAGAAACGTCAATCTATAAATTATTCAGCTTTATACTGACCAAATATACCGGGTGTCCGTTAATTTGTGGTACACAGAAAAACCGTAAAATGTTTAGCCAAAATAAAATTTTAATAAACACATCTATACCTAAAACTTGATAGATAATAGTACCTAGGCCTGAATGAAATGGACTTAATAATAGGAACATTTTTAAAACCTGTTTAGGGATGTTCCTTTTGACGAGTCTACCACGAATATTCATACCACCATATATGGAAGAGGCGCTTTAACCCAGCCCGTCAATGTCAAATGTTTCGGGTGTCGAACTGGGCAAACGCGTCACTAATAATCACTTCAAACAACGAAGGATTTTCTAAATTTAATGCAAGATGCCTTAAGCCAAAAAAAAAAGAAAAACGAATACGCATAATACAATAGTAAAGAGTCAACGCCTAGCCGTAGCCGCCTAGCGGCAACTAAATAAATATATATATTCAAATGTTTTGAACCGTCTTAACACGAAAAAACGCGTTAAGTTTTCCTGGGTTATGTGCTGTTTGTTTATTTCTTTATTATTTGCCCGTGCTTTTGTTTTTAACAATGGGTTCAACAATGCAAGTGGTTCTTTAACATTTGAAAAGCGATTAGAAACGGGATGTCCAAAACCTGCCCTGAAACTAAACAAACCACCAACCTACAAGAATTCGGATTGAATTTGCGGGTGCAATATAAAAAAATGCATTTTTTGTTTTCCATGTATTTTATTTAGTACAGATAGTAATAATGATTTATGGACTAGAACTGGCGTTAAAACCTAAAACATTTAAAAGAAAAAGTAACAAGACATACCAGCTGTGTTACCCATATGAACATTTCTCCAAACAGAAGGATAGAAGGATCAATTTGATATATAAACACATGTGTAAGATGTGAGCAAGCTCTGCCTGTATATAAAAAACATAAAGTCATACTGTTAAAACTGTTTGCATTTATATAATAAAACAATTGTTCGTTTAGTTCGTTTATAGTTTTTGCAATGGTTATTTGTATAGGTACACTTTTGTTGAGCAGAAGTAAAAACATCACATTATTAAAGTCTCTCCATAAAAGTAATATATTGTTTTACAAGATAAAAAAGTAACACGTCGTATAGCAAGAAATTATTACAAACTTAAAGAATTTGACCCACCTAAAAAAACTTACCAGCCGCGCCTGAGTTCTAATATATTTGATTGGACTTTTTGTTACATCTTAATTGGAATAGATCAAAGCAAAATATGGTTGGTATTTCACTCATAGCTAATGAACATGAAAAAATTTTTTTTTTGCTGCAATGTAAAAACTTTTTGTAACATTTTAATTTTTTAAGGTCATATTTCAAACCCCTATTTTAACAATCTTAGTTTTTCAGATCTACTGAATAATCACCATGATGAAAATTACTATTATTTTTTAATAAAATTATTTTGCATAACATGCTGTTGTTCTAAAAATGTGTATATTTATGTTCGCCTGAGAGCTATGAATATTCCAGTTACTAGTTTTTAAAGTTCTAGTTCAAAAAACTTTTAATTCTTGATATTTTTACTGTTGACTTTCTAAAATTACGTCTTACCAAGTTGGCAAATATGAGGTAAATCTTCTCTTTTTTTTAAAAACAAGCTGTTCTGCATTCTAGGAAATAATAGTACTTTATATGGTATTTATTTTTTTGAATTTTCTTCTTTAAAAACAAAAAAGGAATATATATGTTTAAATCTGGTTAACAAATTACGCTATACAGGTGTTTTAGATTTAAAATAATAACTAAACAGCAAAAAGAAGATTTACATCCAAGCAACCTAAATAACTGTAAACCTGGGCTAATATATAAGCACAAAACCACTTTAACAAGCTATATGTAGGTCTATTAGTATATTTTAAAGGGTACAGCTTACCAGACGAGTCAGCTGAAAAACATCCACGAAATCCTCTCAATTATTCACGCTGATGGAGGGCAAAGCAAACCCAATTATGCAAAAGAATGTTTTTAATGGAATGTCTTTGACATGCTCCTGTTTTTTTGTTTTTATTCAATAAAAAGCAAAAACAAACACACAAATTTTCACTGATTTTTTTTTGTCCACCCAATTAAAATTTGAATCTTTTATTTACTGAACATTTTTATGGCATTAAAATGTTTAATTACTAACTGGTAAATGGACAACAAATGTCTAAACTATTGTCACACCCTAATTTGAGTGTAACAAGCGAACGTAGCTTGATTTTAACATAAAAAATAAAAGTTAAAACAGATACCTAATCTTATTAAAAAAAAACACAAAAATAAATTACAAATATTATTATTGTTTGAAATGATAGCACATTTTTAATTAAATAAAAATAAGTTATACTTACATTGTTGGGCTGCCGAAAGGATGCAAACACCTTTAAAAACAGATTGTTTTTTTTAAAGCCAAGAAAAGTCTCTCCGCCAGAGCCTACGCGTTAGCCGTAGTTTTCGAATTGGTTAAATTTTATTCGGTTTGCGCTATTTTTCGTCAAATCTGCAATACTGTAATTTTCACATACTTTTTGACAGTTTGATAACCTATGTAAATCGCTATATTGCAAAAAGGATAATTTTGTTTAATTTTTTCATGATTTAATTATAAACAATTAATTTGCTAATCTAAAAATGTTTCAAGTGAATGAACTTTAAGACACCCACGGTACTGTTAGTATTTAGGCTTTCAGCCTTCGTGGAATGTCCAAAGATAAAAAAACTTATATGGTAAAGATTAAAATTAATTTATTTAATAGGAAACCAAAATATTTTTTCTCACACTATTGTTAAAGCTTAAAAGCAAGGTTATTTTGCTCTCTTAGTAAAATATGTTAACAATATGGGCACATTCAAGCAGTCTTAGCCGCTTTTCTTTTAAATATCATAAGTGTTAAAATAATCAAATTAAATTTGTCTTATTGGTTTAGTTTGACAAATTTGACACTTGTAATATTTAGAAGCAAAGCGGGTGACACCGCCTGATAGAGTCAAATATTAAAGAAAGGCGTATGATAAAAGTGTATTTGTAAAATATGACCATTGAAGACATGTTTTCATATTTGCTTAAATTAATTGGTTATTCCGAAAAATATAAAGAAATAAATTTATAAAGGTTTTGTAGACGTTCGGCAATAACTAACGAATTATTATCTATAACTACTTTTAATTAAAAGATATGTTTTAATTTCCTTGACTTCCTAAACATTAAATAATAAATATCATTTTTGACTTAGTATTTAAAGACTTTAATCGTGTACCAAATGTTAAAGACTTGACACAACGTGCACGATTTTTACACATTTTTAATTATTTCTGCTCCGTGATTTCGTAGCTCTTATAATTTAACAAGAAACACCATTGCTTCTTAAAATTTTAGTTAATGTATGAACTAATATTTAGTGATTTTTATTTCAAGACGTTGGATACATCGTCTTTTCTAAAGCAACTAAACACAAACAAAATATGTATTTGTCAATTGGTAAAATGTTTTTATTGTCAATAAAATACAAAGACACAAAAAATTAAATAATACGTTAGGGTGTAGTTAGTGCAAACTTGTTTTTTATTAAAATAGGTTTAATTACTAATAAATAAAAATTAGAAACATAATTAAATAAAATAGTTAAAGGAAGCTTAAAAAGTACCAAAGCAGCGGTAAGTCATAGAAACGCTTGTTATGACAAACAAAATTGTTCTTCTTTTCAAAAATTAATTTTGCATATTTAATAGTAATTTATGTAACAAGTGCATAAGGTGATACTTAATTTTACGAATGAGAAATTTGACAGCACGAGCCGTTAGGCGAATGCGGCAATCCCATGAGTAAAAAAAGACACCTAATGCATGTGTTACATACTATATTTTTCTACGACCGTATAAAATTGTTTCCAAATCACCATAGGTTTGATTTATTTAAACCTATTAATTTTAATTTTGGCAGCACAGCCATTATATTGAACAAAAAAATCATAGCCTTCCTATTTTTTAGAGACAATTATTCTTTTCATAACCATGTACCTATGATTTAATTTTAGAAAATTGTATGAACTTACTTTTGTAAAAATAATAGATACTAAAATAGTATAAATTCCTTTTCAGTTTTTAGTCATCCAAATTTATTATTACCATTAATTTTCAATAAGTTCTATTAAATTTATTTGAAAACTGCCAAATTTTAAAACTAGTGACACATGAACTAAAAGAAATAATGATGAAATAAAAGGTAACTTGACCGTTTGTTTCAGTTAATGTCGCGTTTACTGTTACATTGCATAAATTGGTATTTAGGTTTATTGTAGTAGGCGTTGAAACAAAACACTAATTCAAAGTGTAAAAAGCTCCGACGTTTTAAAAAATTACTTTATCTTTATGTTAACGAATTAAAAAACGGCATTTTTTTTAACATGCATTTAACTTTTGTCCTTTTCTTTATGAAAGTGTTCGATTTTGTAAAATGTAAAATTATTTTTGTCTTAAGTAAAGTTCATATTTTGAAGATACCCCGTATACCATTGAAAAAAAAGATATCTAATCATTGTAATTTAGGTATTAGATCATGCAAAAACTTTTATACAGAATAACTTTTTTCGTAAAATTAATAATAAAAAGTTTTTCATATTATGCATATTTAGGTAGACACACTGTAAATTATAATTTTTACTTAATTAGTTTATTTTATTTACAGGTAAATCCATGACTATTAGAAGCACAAATCGTACAGATCGACAATAATTACTGGTAGTGGCAGTATAAGAACAAAAACTTAGTCCTTATAAAATAATTTAAATTGGGTAAGTAATACAACTTCTCAATATTTTAGATTTATTTTTTATTCCTCAATTCGTATACATTATTCGTCGAGGGATAAATTTAAAACAATTTTTTCCGTCAAAAAGTACGAGTTTAGACGTTTAACCTTATTTTTTTAAAAACATCAGTTTTAATGTTGTATGCACTTTACAATTAAAATAAACCTAAAGCCAGTTTACAAAAATCGAAAAACATAAATTACTATGCTGTGTTTATCCTTGATTCTTCTAATACAACAAAAGAAAAACACCAAAAAAAGGTGTTAGGTAAGAGATATTTATTAATACAAATTGTGATTGGGTCACTAATAAAATTCACTTTATGATAATAACACTTTTAAAACATTATTGAAGAAGTTAATTTTAACGTGTCTACCACAAATATTGATACCGCCATATATGGAAGCGGCGCGTTAACCCAGACTATCAATGTGAAATGTTTCGGGTGTCGGTATGAGCAAACGCGTCACTTTTTTGTCCGGACAAAGTTTACCACAATGTTTAGTATGCAATTTTTAAAAATTGTGACAAAAATCGAAAAGAAAACAGTTACGAAACCCGCTCAATCCAATATCCAAAACATGTCAATTGACCTTATGGTTTCGTGATTGTAGCACTTACGATTTTGGCACAATGTTTAAAAATTGCATGTAAACATTGTGAAAAATTATCAAGAATATTATCTTAACAAGAAGGAATTCGTTAATCTTAACTTAAATTAAGGCTTTACAGGCAATCCGTATTTGCAAAGTCAACGGATGGTCGGATAAGTCGAAACGGTTCCATGAAAATAGCAACGTCCTTAAAATCAAAATTTTGTACTTCTTGGATTACGTATTGACGGACGACGGATGCCTAAAAAAGGCTTAATCATATGGTTTCTAACATAGTGTTACCTTACGAATTTCTAATATTAGGCATTTTTTTGACGTGACTGCCACAAAATTACATTTACACTACAAATTACACTTTAACAACTTTAAAAACATAATACTCTAAAGGACCAGGAGACTAAACTAAATTTTGTTTTCCGAGTTTTTTGACACAATGGTACAGTTCGCCTAGCAAGTAAATCTTGATGAAAACAATGTGGGCAGAAAAATGTTGGTTTTAAGATAATGCCAGTTTTTTGTCCTATAATAATCCTCATTTATTTTACACCATTTAATTTTAATATTTGATATTTAATGAGGGACCTGTTTTATTTATGTTGTTATTTTTGATTCCCTAAGGTGATTTTATTTTATCACATATTACATTATATTCTTAAATGAACCGATTATAATATGTACTATTGTTAAATAATAATAATAATCCCTTTACATGTTCCTACACTTTCAATAATTTGGCAACAAAGCTTTTCTGCAAACAGAAAGCCTGCGAAAGATTGATGGCCATCAAGACGAGTCTCCAAACCATCTTTTCATGATATTTAAGAATGTCCATAGCATAGAATTTCTTTACCTGTCTTCTTAAGCGTCGGCCGGTACATTCGGTGGGCGAACAGTACGGAATAATAACATTTTAATGTACCGCTTTTAATTTTATGTTTTTAGAATAATTTTTAAAGGCTTTAAAATAAATTAATTTAAAGGAAATTAAAATCCAATTTATTAACTTACTACTATTAATCTAATGAGCTTATAGATTGCATTGCTACAGATTCACCTTAAACAAAATAATTACACAGGTGCTTCTAAGGTAATATAATAAACTATTAAACGTATTAACCCTATTTATACCATCAAGTTCGATTTTCTAGTAATGTTTGACCACATCAACGTTTGATGCCTAAATGATTTTTGCCATCCCGTAAAAAATTACCACAATTAGGTATAATTTTAGTAGTACCTATGTACTTTGTATCTAAACAATAGTTTGCCAAGTTATTTTTAAGTATTTTTTTAACATGTCATGGGGTTAAAAATTTAATTTCGTAAATTAATTCTCAGAGTTTGACAAGCAGAAAGAAATAAACAATACAGCTTTAATTTTGCCTGTTCTTAAAGTTTAGAAGTATTTTATCATTTAACATTAACTACGAAGAAAACGACAAAAACTTTGGCAATTAATCTTAATTACGATGTCATTCAAATTAAAAATACCATTGCTCCTTAGCCCTTTAGTTTTTGTTGCTTTCTATGTCAACAAAGTTTAATTTCTTATGTAGACTTATTTTTATGCAAAAAGATTTCGTAAAGAGCCTAAACAGATAGTTATGTATATTTAGAAAGTTTAGCTTTAAAATTATTAATATTTAGGAATGAATAGATACGGTTTATTACAATTATTAAAACGAGCCACCCGTATAAAGATCGGGCCTCATATTACTGCAACGAGCCCGTGGCAGTGCGTTTTCCTGGTTAAATGTAGGAAAATGCGGTGAAAAAATTTTGTATTTAATTAAACTGCAGTAATATGACACAAATATACCACGCTTTAAATTACACCTAATCATGTTTAAATCCCTACAAATAATTTAACACATAACCATACCAAGTCCTGCACCGTAGCACGGCAGTGTCTCGGTTTTGAAATGTACCGTTGTTATCAAATGCCGTACGCCTAATATCACCGCTCAGTGCCCGACCTCATACCCTGCACCGCATTTTAACCAGTAAACATACATTAGTTTATTTGATTTCTCAAAACATTATTTTAAAACAAAAGAAAATTTATAAAATAAGAAATTACAATGTATCTGTAAGTTTTCCTTACATTTTATTAACAATATATAACAATAAAATTAATTTTACACTTTTTAATACCTGTTAAATAACTTTTTCTTGTATTGTTTGTTTACAACAAGTAACCTTTACCCACTAACTTTTAATTTTTATATGGAATAAACAGAAATAAAAGGTGACGCCCGAAAACCCAAAGCTTGGCTCGGGGAATATCGGCGCTATTCGATCCACATATGATTTCATTTGCTAGGCATGTTTCAGATCGTACGAGACACGTTGGTGCTACGATGCGAATCTTGTGGGACATCGTTCCTGTTATGTGTGTGGGACTTTTACCTATACTTCACTTAGAGATTGGAAAAAAGAAACAGAAATAGTAGAAATATTTGTTTTATTTAAATAAAAATATATACATACATAAACTAATAGACTTATCTTGGCAAAAATGCTTTATGTTTTTAAGGGCATGAAAAGTGCTTTTGAATTTTTTCGAATAAATTTGCCCCACTTTCCTCTACCACCGTGAAATCGATCTCGGTGCAGTTATGTGTGGCCCGACCCTAAATCTGTTTGTACACTTATAAAATAATTCTAAAATATGTCAGTTTTAATGTTTAGAAGAACACATTTTTGTGTCAAAATTTGTTTATTTCCTCCCCTTACCAACACCAACATCAAAAAGTTAGGGGGTAAGCAAGAACTTATTTTAAGGAGTTTTAATTTTTTTCTTTAAGAGGCTTTACTTTTTAAAATCGATTTAGTAGTTTTTGAAAATATTCACCCTAAATTTTGGTTTATCTAGTCAGTAGCTCATCTTAATAACTTTTTTATGTAAAAATCAACATAAAATTCGGTACAAAGGTATGGCAAATAAATGTACATTTTTTTACAAGTTTATTTGCTTCCTGTTACCTCCGGTTTAACCCGAACCTACCTTAATTAATGTATATTAAAATAGGAAAGTTAAGGTCGTTTCCGGCGAAACCGAAAGTAATATCAAATAAATAAACTTTTTGAAAAATGCATATTTATGTAATATATACGTTCCAAATTTTATTTTGATATTTTAAACAATAAAACAGTAATGAAATAACTGTGAATAAGAAATCTTAAATAACTTTTTAAACGGGTCTAAAATACACGAAGATTTGGTGGGGATGAGTAGACCTCCTAGGGCAGCAACTTCCACAATTCCACATTCTAGAAACTCTAGGGATAAAGGAAGGAACAAACTAGGAAATGCGGAACCCATCCAGTTTGAATGTATACGATTGCATACGATAAGAGTTTCTCTATTGGAGGATTCAAGTGAAGAAACTATACTGAAGAATTCCTTAGAGCAGAAGCCGCAAAAGTATCTATAAAAAAGCAATCTCCTCCTACCGCTCGACGATGGGCAAGAGCCTTTATGTAAGCAAGGGATAAATAATAAGGCAAACAGCTCTTGTTCAAGAATGCTAAGGGTAAATTAATTTTATGACAAATATACAGGATGTTTCATTTAAAATACCCAACATTGGTCAATATGCAACCAAAATGGGACACCCTGTACAATACTTCTAAAACAAAATTAATAATTTTTTCTTGCAAAGTAAGCAAAACTCAAACAAATTCTTATTATTATTAATGTAAAACTTTAGTGTTAGGCAAATATTTATTTTAAATGGGTTTATAATATTTTTATTTCAAGAAATACTGCTGTTAGTATTTTTCTTACATTAAAATCATTTAACAACGAAGCGATATCTTTCAACACAACACGAATCGTATGACAATGCAAGTCGTGAAACCACAAAGAGAATAATAGACCTTGTGGCATCGCATAGTGAGAAACTTTAGAAACAAAGCTATTTGATCTGTATAAAAACCTGACACCGGCAAGATGGGAAATTAAATTAAACTACTTAGTTTTTATGTCCCTCTGCTAAAAATACGACATTTAAAAACAATTTATTTTTAAACAACATAGCTTTTTAAGATCAAAGTATTTTTTGTTTTATTTTTTAGTTACTAAATGTTTTATTGTTCCGGATTATAACCTTACTTTGGCTAAAATGTTATGATGAGATTCCCTAAATTAAAAGATGTTATATTAGCCATGAATTTAGACAACATGCCTTACGGTCTAGCTTTCTGTTAGTCGTGGCAAAAGGCCGTGGGTTTATTTTTAAATATTCCTCACAACTCCTGTATCAGTGCCAGTATAAATATTTAATTGTTTACTTAAAAGTCCTTCTGTGGTAATTTATCACTCATTAAAAGATTGAAATTTGGTCGCCATCTACAGAAAAAAAAACAGTTTTGATAAACTCCAGAAGGTGGTTTCTATAGACAAACCAAGAAAAAGGAAATTTTAATCTAGCATGAAATAAAACACTCTAATAAAATCTACGTATTCTTTAATTAAATAGAAAATTTATATTAAAATCGCTGGAAACGAAAAGCTCACGTACAATTACTAGAATTAATCTTACTCATTTATTTTAAATTTAAAAAAAATATTATTTATAAAAAAATCAAGGGGTTCAATAAGATGATTCGACTTATCTGAGATGTGTCTTCTGCGTACTGCGACTGCATCGGAGCTCAAATATGCCTTACACAGGCTGCTATAAAAACTTCGCCAGACGCTGTACTTCTGGCACGGCTACACACTGATCATCTACAGCTTAGGAATCTTGCAACCTCAGACTCAGACAAGGAGTTCTTTGCTGAATACTAATAAAGCATCATAGGCATAAAAAGGGGTCCTGTGTGGTTAGGTCGAAGGATGCCTAACAACAAGCTGGTAACTTAAGGAATAACTGTCTTTTTAGGTTTTTAAGGAAAGAAAGAAAGGAAAAAAGAAACCGACCTTATCTAAAACAAATTTAATAATAAATAAATAACAATAAAAAGCAAAACTCGTGTCTTTTCAGGTTAGGTTTTTGACACTTTAAGAAAAAAACCAATTATGCAAAAATATTGATAAAAAGCATAAATATAAAGGAAAACATACCTTCGTAGGATCGTAGGCTATAATAGGTAAAAATGTCAATGTTTTTCTTTAAACCAAGAAATGGTCTGAAAATTAGCTGGGCCGGTTAGACAGAAGTGACATCCAAGAGTGGAACTGTCACTGTCTAATGAAAATGGGTATTAAGCGAACGACCTACTGTAGTGGATGGGAAGTTCTCACTGTCGATATCCATTTTCACAGAAATCCGACTGCCACCAAACCTAAGATTAAAAAGATTAGTGAAATATCGCTGCTTTCAATAAAACTTATTGGCACGAAAAGATTCGCATACCAAAAAAATAAAGCATAACAGAAACCTCATCCGTAAAAGTTTACATAAATGCTTTTCAGAGTACAAGACCTGCCTTAACTTAAGTCTTAAGTGTTTAATGCACTATGCACTAGATGGCGCTAGCGGTACAACAAATACGATATGTTGAATGCGCTAGGAAATTATATTCGCTTTAGTAATTGAAATATATTCCTACAAACGACTCCTAGAGCCTATATGCTATTTGCACTGTTACAAGATTTTTTTGTGAGTTTAGGAAACAGACTAAGCCAAAACAAAACAAATATTTTTTTCTAACGGAACTGTAAAAATATTGTTTATGACAACAAAAAAATATATCCTTAATTTTATTATTTCTTGCTAGTAAACTAGTTACCATTAAATTAAAAAAACTTATTAGAAATAATTTTATTATTCCGTAAGAACATTTCTTAATTCAATGTTTTTGAATTTTAAAATTACAAAAGTCCACGCCTCTAAATTAAACATTTGCTGAAAACTCCGCAAATCATATATTTTATTATTAATTTTATCAACGTCATTTAATGTTTTTAATATAAGATTTGTACTTTAAAATAAAATTAAATAAAAATTAAGGTTACGATAATTTCGCAAAACCCACTGTCGAACACAAAAACTATAAAACATTTTACCAGATGGTACTTAACGTGTGTTTTTAACTTTATTCGGCTCGTTTATCGTATTTACTCCAATCCGCCGGTGTGCCAAAATTATCCTGGTAAAAGTTTAATAGCAATTTTCCCTTAACTTTTTAGTTAAATTTATAACTTTGGAATATTTTTAGGTATTAATTGTTTTAATATTTAAAATACATCTTGCGGTTAACATCTTAAATTACCGTCATTTAATATTTAAATAACTTTGAAGTACTAAAGGTAGTTCTACCGATACCACAAGAGTCAAATGTGTGCTTAAGGTAATTTGACTATCGTGGTATTTGTATTGGCAACGCTGCGTAAAAACAATAAAATCATACGCAAAAATCTACTGGACAAGTAGATTTTTGCGTATATTTTATTATTTTATAGTTTTAAAATATGTTATTGGTTTTAAATTGTTATGTTTATTTACAAATAAAATCCCTAAACAACCCCCTATCATATCACAAAAAAAAATATTAAAAAGTTAAACAATCACTAAAAAAATTATAACAAATTTATAAACAAGGTTAAGTAGCAAAAAATTTAAGGATAAACATGGAAACTTTCTGTCACCCAACCAGTCAAACTAACAATAATATTTATACATCGACATCGGATTATTTTCGTCGAATTGTTTACTTAAAAACACTCGGAAAAAATATGTTTTCTAATTATTGCGGATATTTATTATCACTCATTGGATCTTGTAACCTAAAACCGTATTGGACTGGCATTAATTTTATGTTCCATTAAACCGTATTCGATAAACTTTTTCGGGAGCATCGTAAATTTTCGGCGACGTTGCCACATGTCAGTCACATGGCATATTTTTCTCAATTATTTATTAATTACTCCTATCAAGGTCAGATTTTAATTAGCCAAAATGTTCAGAATTGTTTTTCTTTCGTTGATATAACTTTCATTGAAATCTGACCATAAATTTGTGTGAAGTAAAATAAAATCTGCGATTTCCCTTAAGAATCAATGTTAAAAGCAATTATTTTATAATATTATTAACTTTTTTCAGTTCTCTGTAGACCTTTAAACATTTAGCTGGTTGATATTCTTTTTATAAAGAACCAGTATACTAAGTTTCATAATTTTTTTAGTTCTTACACCGATAGTACTACCTTAACTGTTAGAATTAAAGTTAATTTATTTTTTGGAACTTTTAACTAAAACTATATTTTATAGTTATATTTATAATATATGTCGGGTATAAAGTTTCCGGCAAACAGCGAGTGCCACGTGGCAGCACACGTCCGTGATACGCCAGGCGGGATGGCGACATCCCTCTAGGCTAGGATTCAATGTATTAAAATGCGTCGATACCAAGCTGCTGTCCCGCTGCGCTCGCTATTTGCCGGAAGCGTAAAATAGTATTCTAGTATTACCACTGATCTCGATGGATTGCTAATATTATAACCTGCGCGAAACAAAAGTTACATTTCATGGGCGAAAAAACCGGTTTATACGCAAGCCAGTTGAGGGTAAACGCACCCGTACCCAAATAAACTATTCGCATTATAAGAAATAATTTGCTGGCGGCCAGGACGCCGTCTGTTCGAAGTACGGGTAGCTAATGAGCGTTATGGTCAGACCGCGGACGAAGGGTACAGGGTGCCGGTGTTTGTATTTTGCCACGGCTTTTAAGTGCGCATGTTAGACAACCCATTCATTTGTTTTACTGCGCGTAGGTCGTAAAAATCCGAAAAATGCTTCTTGCCACTATGGATCTAAATGTAGGTTATCTATGAGTATTACTCATTAGAAGGTATCAGCAGCGTTTAAAAATTACGTATAGAATAAGAGTAAGTTGTGATTTTTCGTTAAAATATAACAAAACATACATTTTTACAAATATAAAATATTTAATAATTTTATAATATTAATAAATATTAAAATAAATAATAACAAAAAAAATACAAATGTAAAAATATAGCATAAAAATACACCTACAAAAAAAATACACAGATGTTATAGCTCACACAAATAGCTTTACCATCGTCAGACGCTAAATTATAAAACGAGTTTTGACATTTACCTTTAAAACGTGCCGAGCCATTATTTAAAAAGCCTCTGTTATAATGCTTAAATATTTAAATTTTTGAACAAAAAGTTTTAAAAGACAATGGCTGCTTATTCTTTATTTTAAAGGGGAACAAAGAAAATACACTTTCCTTTTATTTCTAGGTAAATATTTATATATAAATATATACTTACTTATTGTAAATAATATAACAAGTAAGTAATTATTTATATAAATAAAGGAAATTGAAAACATTAATAAAAAAGGGAAAAAAATCATAATAAACAGAGGTAATACTGTTTATATGGGCAAATATTTTTTTATCATTGCAGTAAAAATAATATTTTATGTTTAGTTTACAAAAGAGAGAAGATTTTAAATTGTATTAGGCCTCCACGCTTCTGTTAATTTCCCTATAAAATATACAGTGCATTCTAATGAAAACATCCTGTATAATGCTGTTATTTGTAACATCAAAAAATTTAAGGAAAAAAAAGGTGGAGGAGTGCCTAGTAATACCTTATCTTAAAGGTTTAAGATTTTCTTAATAGTTTTAAGTTTTTTAAATCGGTTTAGTTTTCGAGAGAAAAGCTTATGCAGAAAAAACGGTAATTATTTTTTAGGTATATAGTTACGAAAAATAGATGTGACTATCTTTAAAAATTTCCCTTCTTTCGCAATCATTGCCATCTAGATTAAAAATATATAAAAATAACAATATTTATAGCCTAATGTTAAAAATTAGGAAATGCAGTAACGTTGTACCTAAATTATTATTTTCTAAAGAAAATATACCGGGTGTCTTATTTTAAGTAAGAAAGTTAAGATCGTTCCCGGTTAAATCAAATGTGATAAAAAACTAAATCCGCCATTTAAAAAAATAAAAATGATATAGGGGTAAGGTACAGGCTGAAGACCCTCGGTATTTAGGGTTTTCGTCGAAAGCTACTGAATCGATTTTCAAAGACTAAAAACTGTTGGGGAAAAATTTTGAATTCCTTTAAAATAACATATTACTTTACCCTTCATCCTATTGAAACTTTTGGCGTTTGTGTTTCTGGCGGATGGGTATAAATCTGAACACATCTATGTCTCTCCAGAAACAAAAGGTTTTTCTAAAAAAAATCACAGGATATGACCTTAAATTAAAAAAAAAAATAGAAACTAGATCTTTAGTGTTAAATAATATAAGCTTTTGATCCAAAACCCTAAATGGATTTTGCAAAGATTTTAAGTAGAATTATCTTAACAACCTTAATAGATAACATAATATTTTAAAGTAAGATTGCTTTAAACACTATTTAAAGTAAAATTACCGCACGTAAATTCTGCTTTCGTCCTAAGCCAAGTAACCTAATTACACACGTTAGACAGGTTAGGATACCAGGAAACATCGTAAAGGTTACATTAAATTTACCTCGATTTAATTGATGCTGTTAAATATAGGAAGCGTTCTATTTAGGTTAGACGCAGGCTTGAAAAACTTAAGTGCTAATATTTTATTGATTGTTTAAAGAAACAATAATAATAAAACAGTATTAAGAAAATTAGTTAAAAATAGTTGGGCATTTATTACACCGGTCAACAAAAATATATTTTTTGTGTTTCCGTTCCCATGCTTAAATTCGAATTCTAAGCATTGAAAAACCCTCAAATATTTATTTTTAGTTCTTTAAGTTTGCTTTTATCTGATTCACGTTAATAATACAAACATATAAGAAATACAATTAAAAGAAAAAAAAATATGGTACGCCATTGTTTTTTCGAAATTAAAAATTATTTTTGTTACCAGTGCTGTACTATATATTTTTAAAAAATCTTCAGTATACATCCCGTTCGGACGCCACGAGTAAAGTTGAGTAAACATCTTTGAGATTTAAAAATGCCTGTTGTCGCTTATTAGATGCATGTCAAATTTTATGAAAATATCTCAAACAGTTTAAAAGTTATAATAAGAAAAGCATTTTTTTTACCCTATAGCTTAAAAGTTTAGAGGTTTAGGACATGCTTTCATATGACCTTTTTTTGGGAAATAAGCCTGGGAATTAGATCCTGTATTTTTAGCTGTCAATAAAATTACACCCTGTATAAAAATTATTGATTTATCCCAAAAACTTGGAAAATTGCTCCAAATTTCTGCAAAAGCAAAACTTAAAATATATATATATATATATATATATATATATATATATATATATATATATATATATATATATATATATATATATATATATATATATATCTTAATTTTGAACTAAGAGCAACTAGAATTTATTATGGAGAAGTCAGACACAAAAATTGTGTTGACCAGTATTATTATTTAATTTCTTTGATGTGGATTTTTTTAAAAATTTAAAACATATTATTCCGAAAAAAATATTTTAACATTTTATCTAGACATAGTAAGCTTTTTTAAATAATGTATTTGTTTTTAAAAATTACTTCAGAACATTGAAGATTAAATATTTTTATACAGAGTGTCCAGTACCGGCAAAATTTAAGGAATGAATCTTTATTGAAAAATAATAGAAACACCTTTATATGAAAACATATGGCTAAGCCCTACTTAAAAGCATTCTTGGAATAGATACATATTAAATTGTTTATATTATATTTAAAAAACTATGAATTTTTGGAATGGACATCTTTTACAAACTTACTCCAATTTATGATGCCTAATAGGTTAAGGTTGAATAGATGAAAAATTTTATTTAAAAATTTGACTTTATAACGTCACCAATTATCAAAAGTTTTCAAAGCCTACTTTTGAGACATCAATGGTAGCAGTTCCTGGTGGGACACCAATAATAGGATATTTTATTTAAAACAGAAACAGACTTTTAGTACTACAAAATATAACGAATATGTGGGGTCTAAGTTCTTGACACCCGGTACCTATTTATTGGTATTTTCAAAATTACTTTTTATATCATTTTAGAAACTGCAATTACGCCGCTTTTTTATCCATTTCGCGAGCTAATATTTTGGATCATTTTTATCTACACGTTAGGTAAACATTAATTTTGGTAATTTAAATGAATTATTGCAAACGGATGTTCTTTACCCATGTTGGTAGTGTATAGACTCCAGCGGCCTGTTTTAATGCTTTTTTAAATCAACTTAACCAAATTTTAGACAAAATCTGTATGCGTGAGTATTCTGTAGTTGTTGGTGGCGATTACAACTTAAATTTTTTAGTCTCTAGTACTAATAAAACCCTTTTTTTAGATTTAATTTATTCTTACAATTTAAATGTAATTTTAAATAAACCAACTAGAGTGTCCTGCTTAAGTAGAACTTGTATTGATAATATTTTGGTTGGTTTGACTACGGATTACGAAGTGGAAGTCGTCAACTTGGGACTTTCCGATCACTATGGTATATTTCTTGTCTTCGATTTATCTTGTGAAAGTCTGACTACTAGAAATAACAAATCGCTTTATAGGAGAAATTTTTCTGAGGATAATATTAAAACATTTGTTTATAATTTGGGTGAGGAGACTTGGGATAGTCTCTTCCGACAGACGTGCTCTGACAAAGCTTTTGATGAATTTATGCGGGTTTTGTTGTATTATTATGAGTGTTGTTTTCCAGTGGAGCGTGTCACTCCTAAAACAATTAAACAAAAGAGTCATAAACTTTCTCCGCAGCTTTTAGTACTAAAAAATCAGGTGTCTTTATATTCGGAGTTAGCGAAAACAAATGGGCGTTATCGAGAAATTAGCAGACATTTATCAAAAGATATAGAGAAAAATTGAAAGATTTTTATAGACAATCTAATGATCTTAAAATAGGGAATGCTCGGAATAAGACAAAAACAATGTGGAATATTATTAATACTTTACAAAAAAAGAATACTTTTAACCAAAGCATCGAAATTTTTGAAGGTGATATTAAATTATCTGACGAAAAAGTTGCAAATAATTTTAATGATTTTTTTCTTACCAGTACCGCTGATGTCAGTGACTTTGATTTTTTGGACAAGAATATTCCATTTTTTCAAAAACTTTTTTCTGTCGCCAATTTGTAATATGGAAGTAGTATCTCTAATCAAGCGGCTTAAAAACTCTAATTCGACGGGTAATGAAAATATCTCTAATAACTTGTTAAAACAATGTGCGCTACAGCTTAGCAATGCTTTGGCTTTCTTGATTAATCTGTCTTTTAGTACTGCAGTTTTTCCCAAAAACTCAAGGTTGCGACTGTCATTCCGATTTATAAGCGGGGTGATACTAACGTATATTCTAATTATCGAGGAATAAGCTTGATTCCTAGTATCTCTAAGGTTTTTGAAATGGCATTTAAGGATCAATTATTTAATTTTTTTAAAAGCAATAACTTACTTTTTGATGCACAACATGGTTTTGTGCCAAGTAAAGGCACCGAAACAGCCCAGACAGACTTTCAGGTTAATATTGTTGATGCTCTTGATAACAAATTATGTGTGTTAGGTTTATTTCTTGATTTTAGTCGAGCATTTGATATGGTAAATCATCAACTGCTTCTGCATAAATTGTATAGATATGGACTGCGGGGCAAATCTTATGATTATATGAGTTCATATCTTTCGGAACGCTATCAATCAGTCTCCGTAAATGGGGTAAGAAGTCAGCTGGCTTCCATAAAATTGGGGGTTCCTCAAGGGTCCGTTCTCGGACCTTTGCTTTACGTTATTTTCGCTAATGATCTCATACAATACCTTAATAATGTTTCACAAGCTGTAAAAACCATATGTTATGCTGACGACACAAATGTCCTAATAGTTGAAAAAGATGTTCATATTTTAAAGACAACTACAGAGAATGTATATCAACGCGCTATAAACTGGTCGGAAAAAATAAACTATCTTTAAATACAAATAAAACTAAGGCTGTGGTTTTTTCGTGCTCTAAACAGCCACAGTCCTCCTTAACACTATGTGAGAATAATCCGTCTGCTTCTGTTACCACTTCTGAAGACTGTTCACTTTTGGGTATTGTGTTTGATAGTAAGCTTCAGTGGCATAGTCAAATTAATACTATATGTACAAAACTACGCCGGAACTGTTACGCCCTGCGTTTCATGTCATGTCATTGCAGCAGGGATATTCTCTTGAGTTTGTATTATGCCAATATTCACTCCTCCATTCGGTATGGCATATTAAATTGGGGGCAAGTTCGGAGGTGCATCGTGTTTTTCTGATACAGAAGTACGCTGTAAGGATACTTGCAGGATTGACTGGGCGGGAGTCTTGTCGGGACGCCTTTCGAACCCTTGGCATATTGACTGTTGCGGGGTTTACATTTTGGAAATTTGTTCATATGTTTATGTAAGGCTATCGGCGTTTCAGGCCTCTCGCTCAAATCATGGCTATCATACGCGAGCACGTACTTTATTACTACCTGAACAGCATCGAACAGCGTTCTATCAGAGAAACATCATGTACAACGGATGTAGATTTTTTAACGCAATGGCGGCTGATGTTAAGAATTCTGCCAATATAAAAATATTTAAGCGACGATTAAAGCGTTTTTTAATTGAAAAAAATTGTTATTCGCTGGAAGAATTTTTTGTAGGATAAAATTTAATTATTGTTTTTGCCACCAATAGTCAGAAATGAAAGGTTGACCAATAATATATTAATTATGTGATGTGTATTAATTTGTACCAGGGTGGATGGATGTGTGCATATACCTTTATTTCTATTGTGACGTAATTTTTAGTTTAGATTTTTTAAGTGTCCTGGTGTTTTCTGTACTATTTTTTTTTGTGTTGTTTTAGACACCAATATTATATATATATATTTTTTTAATTTTTTTTTGTTAACAGATACTAACCCAATATGTTTTTTTTTATTTATTTATATGCTACAATGTATAGCCTGTTTGTTTCCTTTTGTAACTATATTTTGTAACTTTTTTTTATAATTATTGACGTGTTTTTCAGTTATTGTACTTTTTTTTGTATGTACTTTTAACTGAAAAATAAATTTATTGATTGATTGTTTTTAATTTGAAAAATCAGGTAAAGTTAGCATAGTCAGTAATAACTTTGTCAAAATTAAAAAAATCGTTATTTTAAAATTTTCGATCTTCAATCGTCCGCTGATTTTTGGTTTTTAAACTGTTTCTGGCTCTTTATACTATAGCAAACAATTTTACAAGCAGAAAAAAGTTTTGGATTTACGTTAATTTGAAAAAATGTGGTGTAAAGTTAGCATAGTCAGTATTAACTTTATTAAAATTTAAAAAAAAAATTGTTATTTCTAAATTTCCGATCTTCAATCGTTCCTGATTTTCAGTTTAAAATTTGTTTCTGGCTCTTTACACTATAACAAACAGTTTTATGAGCAGAAACAAATTGTTGGATTGACTTTAATTTGAAATAGTTTTGTATTAACTTTATCAAAATTTAATAAATTTGTCATGTCTAAATTTACAAAAATCGTTATTTCTAAATTTCCGATCTCCAATCTTCCCTGATTTTTGGTTTCTAATTTGTTTCTGGCTCTTTACTCTATAACAAACAATTTTATAAGCAGAAACAAATTTTTAGATTGACTTTAATTTGGAAAATATCGGGTGTAAAATTAGCATAGTCAGTATTAACTTTGTCAAAATTAAAAAAATCGTCATTTCTAAATTTCCGATCTTCAATCGTCCCTGATTTTTGGTTTATAATTTGTTTCTGGCTTTTTACACTTTAACAAACAATTTTATAAGCAGAAACAAATTTTTAGAATAACTTTAATTTGGAAAATCTGGTGTAAAGTTAGCATAGTCAGTATTAACTTTGTCAAAATTAAAAAAATCGTTATTTCTAAATTTCCGATCTTCAATCGTCCCTGATTTTCGGTTCATATAATTTGTTTCTGGCTCTTTACACTATAACAAACAATTTTATGAGCAGAAATAAATTTTTAGATTGACTTTAATTTGGAAAAATTGGGTGTAAAGTTAGCATAGTCAGTATTAACTTTGTCAAAATTAAAAAAATTCGTTATTTCTAAATTTCCGATCTCCAATCGTTCCTGATTTTCGGTTTATAATTTGTTTCTGGCTCTTTACTATATAACAAACAATTTCATGAGCAGAAACAAATTTTTAGATTGACTTTAATTTGAAAAATCGGGTGTAAAGTTAGCATAGTCTAGTATTAACTTTGTCAAAATTAAATAAATTCGTTATATCTAAATTTCCAATCTTCAATCTTCCCTGATTTTCGGTTTATAATTTGTTTCTGGCTCTTTACACCATACCAAACAATTTTATGAGCATAAACAAATTTTATATATATGATTATTTTGTTGGCAATTACTACACTTGGGTGTATAAGTTAAAAGGGTATATTATTGGGCAGAATATAAGTATAACAATGTACATTTAATATTACAAAAAAACTTGTTATACTTTAGACATATCCGATCTTTCAATTGACAGCCTAAATAATAAATAAATTACCTAATAAAATACTGCTGCTACTGGCTTCCAAAATATCACAACGTTATTTTATGTTATAAAGGAGCGACGTGCACAAGGAAGTTCTTTATTTAATGGTATTTAAAACAAGGCTTATTATGATATACATTTATTTATAAGAAGATAAATTTATATTATAAAGAGTTTGTATAATGATTCACATATACATTTTTTTAATGTTCACAATGGTGTATATTATGACACACTTGTTAAACTTCTTGACATGTTTTTAATTTAAATAAATAAATAATTCTCCTTATACGGTAAATTAAAAGTAATTTTTAATTCCCAATATTTTTGAACATAAAAATTCTTATTTTTTTACAATTAGGCAATTTAACAATATTGTTATAAAGGTATTTTTCTATTTTATAAAAGGGTTTTGTTTATAATTTAAAAAAAATGTCTTTTAAGCCACTAGGTTTGAAAAAAAAAAGATTTCAAAACCACTTAAAACTTTATTTACTAAATAATAAATTAATTATTAAACATATATTTCTTTATTTTACCAACTTGTGACATACGTTTTATTACCAATGTTAAAAAACGCACTTTTACTAAACCATTATCTTAAAACCAAAAAATATTTTAATTTTGGCATATTGGGTGTGTAATACCATGTATGTACCAGATGTTCTTGTAAGCTCTTGGGTTACTTAAATACGGACTGATTTTATTTCTTATTACATGTTTGGGACCTAGTGTGTTAAAGCGCTGGGTCGTTGAGCGCACAAAAGACGTGACTGGGTTTGAATCCTGGTTCGGCCAAATTACTTATTTATAAGTTTGGTCAGAAATTTGGTAATCAACTTAACAATGGACGGATAAAGTACAAAATGTATTAACGCTGATAGCCGGGCGCCGGAACACACTTTGCCGTGTCCTGCGCAACCGTAGACATCAGAACTCTGAGTGGGGATGTTTTCTTAAGTTATCGCGAATAGGACCGTTGTTCGGAAACCACGGTAAGCTGAAGGTCCCGTCTGGCTGACACTGCCCAGATGTGAAAAGTCAAGGCGCACAATAGCGGTATCAGTCCATTAGTTACCCGGCTCTACCTAAAGTCTTAAAGGTTTAAAGTATACTTCTTAAAAGTGTTATATTGTAATGTGCATGTTTTATTTAATTGTCAAAAAATATTAATAACGTATCTTAATAGTTTCAAAAGATAGATATAGTATTATTATTATATTTAAACAAGTATCAAAAATATTTAGCAAAATAATAATAGATAGATAGTATAGAAGTAATTAATTTAGTAAATAATTATAGTTAGTTACACTAAGTAAGTTTTTTTAGTATGTTAAAAACTTCTGTTTAGAGTTGACGTAATTGTTTATTTTTTTATTTTGTAAAGAAATAAAATATTTATTACCCGTGAAGCTATAATACAGGTTTTGTATTTTCTGTATTGGAAAGAACTTTTAACTTTAATATTTAAATAGCTGTCGTTCGTTTATTTTGTTTTTTCATTTTGTATCGGCAGCTGCCAAGAAATAAATAATATTCAACAATTCTAAAAAGTAAAACCAAAATAAAGAAGAAAGACTTTGCTGTAAAATACAAAAACTGCACGTTTCAGTGCTTGGACAACGTTGACGGAACAGGGAAAAAGATAGGATTAACATATAATATCCGACACCCACGTTTTTCTGGTACTTACACATAAGCCTACGTAGGCTGTCGCAAAGATACACAAAAAAGGGAAATTAACGTTTTGGCTCAACAAAAGATATGGTAAAAATATTAAAAAAGATGATTTGGTTTTATCTTAATAAGGGGCTATGACTAAACAACCAACGTTTTTAAAAGTAGTGGAAATTCTACATTAAGGGTGTATCAGGTCGTATCTCAAAATAACATATGGTTTCCTATTATTAAATAAAAAATAAAAACTAAATATTAAAAGATAAGTTAAATGGAAACTGCACACACTTCATTTTAGTAATTATCTAAAATTCACTAAAACAAACTTTAAGAGGGTTCTGTGTAACATAAACTAATTAACCATTTCTCGAGGAACGGCTTATAAATTTGTGTTAATGAATTTCTCGTAGCGCTAGCTTTCATATCGATATAATATTTCATTCCATATTTCATTAAGCCTATTAGTATATGCCATCGATTTGCCGAGTGATTATATCTAGCACCATGTGTAAAGCGATGATAAGCGTCTATTATTAATGATACAATATATTAATAAAACTTTTTTTTCTAAGACTAAATTGTCTACAAAAAAAAACTTAACAAATAAATCTAAAAATTGTATTATATTATTATTTTATGCTTTTCTGAAGTAAGTTAAACTTGCCAAAAATGTAATAAAAAATGCCGAAAGGCTGTTTCTCATTTAATATTTGGTCCTGGGCCAATACTCACACAAATTTCTTAAACACTATATTTTACTTAATATTTAAAAATTGTTTTTTTTATTTCATAATTAGCATAAACCTTTCTGTGACAAACTAATAAACGAGAATAAATTATGAAACAGTTTTAAAAGAGAAAACTAAATAAATGCGGATTAACGCACTTTCGCAAAAATTATCTAATACCTTTTTATAAAAGTGTTATTGACAATATCAGAAAAGAAAATATATAATTAAAAACTAACAAAGTGACAGCAGAAAACTTTTATTTGCAAGTCACTGGGTATGTTTTTTATTATTTAATTGGTAAGACTGATAAATGTATTCTATTAAAACTCCTTTTACAAAACTTGCAAAAGTTAAAAAATATGTAAAAAGAAGTGTTCTTATAAAAGTAATTTTTCCATAAAATCTTATAATTTTAAGGCTTTTCGTTTTTAAGGTAACAAATAAAAACAATATTGTTTTGCATATTTTACCGCAATACCTTGCACCCTGTATGAAAAATAACAAAAATACCTAAAACTAATTATTTTGCAGCGGTGTTGATTTTTTTTATGAACAAAAAAAAATAAAACACATTTTTATTTTATTTAGCCTACTTTTCAAAAAATATAAAAATGCAATAATATTTTTGTTTTGCAAAAAAAGCAAGTAATGAATATGTCTAAAATAATATATATGTCATACTAAGCTTATAAGGTGTATTTATTGCTTAGTTTAAAATAGCCCATTATTGTGCTTTATAAGCGAATGGGGAAATTTTAATGGCTACACTGGTATTAGGAATTTATGGATTTATAAAAGCCATAAAATTGTATGGTAATTATGACATTTTTATTATTAAATAAACTAGTTTTTTATGTTTATAGTTTATTAAGTATGATTGTAATTAAAGATAAAAATATTTAATAATGTAAGGTCATTCATAGTTCTTTTTCAACATAACATTATAAAAGGAAAACATATTTATATAATATTTAAGAAGTTTATGTCGTGGCTCCAAATGATAACCTTCAGTTTAAAAAAAGATTTTGTACTAGAACCTAATTTGAAAATAAACCTGTATTTACTTGAAATGAAGATGCTAAACTCGGTTAACAGACAAGTGTGTAAAAGAATATCCGCATATATAAATTCATGCAATATCCCCAAACTAATGTTTACCTAATGCTGCGTCCAGACTTGCAACAATTAGCCGCTCCGAATAGCGCGCCTCATAGCCCCACATAGCTCGGACATGGACGTGGACGAAATTAACGTCGTTTCAAGGGCTTGGCAAATGATTCTGGGGTGATTCAGGGCTTGTCGTTTTTTTGAATAAAAGGGACACGCAATAGAGCAATAGATTGGTCTGTTTGGAACGATGTTTGGTGAATTGTTGCAAGTCTGGACGCGGCTTAACGTCTACAGACTGTCTACGGATGAGGTTTACAAGGGGACAAAGCGACCAAAATTTTATTTTTCAAAATAACGTCATTCTTCGTAAATATTTTTGCTTGTAAAAAAATAAGATTTACGAAGAAAAAATGTTGATTTTGTATAAAGGGTTTCAAAAAACATGATTTTTCTCCAAGAGTTAATAATTTTTAAGCAAAATACCATTTAAAAAAAAGTTAAAATAGCATTTTGAAGGACTTTATTATTGCTACAGGGTATCATTTTTTTTCTTTAAACTGATTTTTTGAGTTATCAAAAATTAATTGTTTTAAATTTTTATAATAAAATGATCTTAAAAACTCTCATAATTGGTTTTTAAACTCTTGCTTTCTCCAAATTTTCAAACAACACATTTTTTCAGCTATAAACGAATGTGATCAAGGCATTTTTGCCAAATTCTGGGGATCAATAAAATTATGTATAATTGTTTTTATTGATTTCAAACATTATTCTAAATACATTTTTCTTGATGACATTTTACTTTAAAATAAACAATTTAGATAGTTTACTCTCTAGAAAAAATTGTTTTTTTTGAGGTTTTTGTGTCTTTTTGTGATCCCTGTATATAAAATCAATATTTTCTTTTTATGAATCTTATTATCTTTTACAAGCAATAATTATTATTAAAAATGACTTTTTTGAATAAATGAAATTTTTAGTCTATTTGTCCTCTTGTTAACCCCATCCAATGAAGAGTCTGTAGATAATTATTCAAAACATTTAATAAAGCCATATTAGTTTGAAAAACGAATAAAAAATACCGGGTGCCCATTATTTTCCTAAGAAATGTAACATGATTTTTAAATTTTGTTCGATATGTATGTTTGGATGGGATCCAAATTTATGATATTTTAGATTCTATGTCGCACATCCGGTTTAACTAAAAGCGCTCTCAACTTTGCTATTTTAAATGAAACATCCTATACATTTTTTGAAAAATTAATTTAACTCAAGAACTTCAATAATTCAAATGAAAATCACTACTTTAAGGTTTAAATTTTGGCTTAGCACTTATTTATACTTATTTTTTTTGTTGGTTATATTCAATCTGCAAATATAGTTTTTAAGTTATTAATAGTAAAACATTAAAAAACATATTTTTTTGCTATTTTTAGGGCAGCACCATCGTTGTACTATTATTATCTTAAAAACTATTATATTTTTTTTTAATCTTTTTGACATCCCACGAAGGTCTATGCCTAAATACCAGAGTACCGTGGGTGTCAGGTTATTAGAATGTTTAACCCATCGTTCCCCCGTTCCGTCAACGTTGTCCAAGCACTGAAACATGCAGTTGCATTTCACAGCACTTTTAGACAACGCGGTAGTGCCACCACGGTCGTTATTTTCAAATAACTACTACCTAAATATGTATGTATGTATTAGGTGTAAAGATAGGTCTTAGTCTTAAATACCATTAACATTAGCAAACTTTCCTAAATTACGTGCCATTTAAATTTTCCTTATGTTTTTTTTTTTTGGTGGACAGGGATATAAAATTAGGTAAATTTTATTTTATTTCTTAAAAACAAAGCAATAAACAAAAAAAATTAAAGCCTAAAACAATGTATTTTTACTTGCCATAAATAAAATATAAAACTTTTCCAAATTTAGCGGCGTACATTCTTTTATCTGAAATATTCGTTGAGGTACCGCTCGGAACGCCACTGGATTGGGTAAATTTAATCAAATTATATTTTAAGGGGCCTTTAAAGTCTGCAAATAAATTTACCAAATTTATTTAAAAACGGAGATGAAATATTCAGATATTAAAGAAAGTTTAACACCCTGTAAAAGGTAATTTTTGACGTACATGGTTTTTATCTATATTTTTCCACACATTTACTGATAACTTAAAAAGATGGAAAAAACACTTATACCGTTTCAGCTCAACAACCTAACACATAGGTAATGTGAGGCAAAGAGACACTCCAACGTGAATACCAGTATGTATACATTTTGTATTGGTTGATTTATCGTACATCCTTTGTTGTTGCCTTTTTTTTTTTTTTTAATTTTTTCACCCTTTCGGGGTCATCCCACCCAGGTCCGACGACCGCCCCCTAGGTGGTGCACTGCAGCCTGAAGGCTTATTGTACCTTGACCCCTACTCCTTCCCATTCACACACCATTCATTCCATAACTTGGATGGTTGTTGCATCCCCGAGCAGAACACCGTGTGCCGTTGCCCAAAACACCGCTGGTGCCGGTCACCCATCCAAATTATGGGCGCGCATTTCACTGCTTAACTCCGGAGATCGACGCTTGCCGATACAACAGAAGCCGCCACAAGCGCGCCTGTTGTTGCCTTACTAGCCGATATACCTTTAGCTATTGGTTAAACGCACTGATCTCAATGGATTACCAATTTTATAACCTGCGGGAAATAAAAGTTACATTTCATGGGCGAAAAACCGGTTTGTACGCAAGCCAGTTGAGGGTAAACGCACCCGGACCCAAACAAACTATTCGCATTATAGGAAAGGATTTGTTAACCGCATCCTGCTTTTCTGCTCGAAGTACGGTAGCTAATGAGCGTTACGGTCAGACCGCGGACGAAGGTACGGGGTGCCGGTGTTTGTATTTTGCCAAGGCTTTTAAGTGCGCATGTTCGTCCACCCACTGCGCGCGGTCGTAAAAATCCGAAAAATGCTTCTTGCCACTGCAGATCTAAATGTAGGTTATCTATGGTTAAACGGTATAGGAGTTTTAAATTTTTTTACTATCTTTAAACCATAACAAAAGAAACAATTGAACATCAGAAAGTTAAGAAAACTGAAAAGGTGAACCTTTTTAAAATAAAACACCCTCTACATTATATTACTATTTAAAAAGTCTTTTAAAGCGCTTTAAAAAATGCCAATTTAATATATTTGCCTTTATATGTCTCGGAAATATGGCTCATTAATCTAAATAATAGGCGACATAAGTTCATAATTTTTATTATATTCACAAGTCTAAGCTGTAAACACCAGGCTTAGTGCTGTAGGTATAGTAAAAATTATATCTACTATTTTTTTAGATTCGGGAGGTCATATTTCCAAAACTCTTAAAGACGTATAGATATATGATTTTCTTTTAAAGATATTTGAAACAAAAAGCTGTTTAAAAAGCATTATTTATCCGATTAACCAAACAAATTAATGTGTTTATGTATTTTTATGTACGGTAAAAAAGTTAAGGGGGTGTAAATATATAATTTGACAACCGAAACATTTTTAATTATTTAAATAGTAGGTATCTTGTAAAGTACTAGTTTATACATTACTTTTTAAAGTATTTTTGTGTATATCCACAGTGTGGTCTCATATGTGTGCATTTAATAAAAAACTTTAGTATTGAAATTTCTTTAAAATGTTATTCTTCATTAAAGTTGCTGCAAACAATAATATGTAGGTTAAAGAGTATTTAACCTTTATTTATTGTTTAAAATAATTTACTTACTCTACAAAAATATAATAAAAAGTACTTTTTATAGTATTTAACCAAGTAGATTTAAAATGTATAGTTTATTTTTTTTCATTTTCAACATAATATTTTTAGAACTTTAAAGGTTTTGGTTCTAGACAAAGCAAAAATTTGTATTAAAAATAACGCTTTTTCAAAATATTAAACGCACGAACGGACGACCTGTATTTACAAAATTTAAACTTTCTCTTTGTTCTTTTAAAAACCTGGTGTGTTAATGTGTTTTGGCTGCTACTTAAATTGTAAATTATTATTTTAAAAGGTTGCTTCTTTTAGTCTCTTGCGATTATGTTACATAAAACACAAAATTAAAAGAATAACAAAACAAATATTAATTTTAATTTTGCTGGAAACTTTGCTTTTATAATTATGAGTGTGTGAGACGGACTGAGAATGCTTAATTAACTAAATTTACTTTCATAAATCGGTAAATTATCTGACAGACATTAATAAATAGGCGAAAGAAAAATAAAAATTGTAACTTTATTAATATTGTATAAGTTTAATAGCCCATTTAACGTTTTTGATTTTACTTAAATTTTTTTTACAAATATAACGAAAAATATATTGTTTTGCAGTTCCAATAAAGCTTGTAGTGTCGCTGTAAATTTTAAATTATTATTATTAAGGCCAAAGAAATATAACTGTTATATTTTAAAATGTTTAACTTACGGTTTATTGTTTGATAAAAAAAAACAAAATGGACAACCTTTAGTCCAAGTTTCAAATAAGAAACTACCTTTTATTTGCTGTTTATCTGATAAAAACTGTCTTATACCAAACATAGTATTTAAATAAAGGTATTGCCATAGAGTTGCCCTAAAAATCAAGGTGATAGATTAAAATATATATATATAAAAAAAAAACATTTTTTCTTAGCTTTCTTTTTTAGTAAAATTAAAAGTGCTTACATACCAGCTTTTATTCGTTTTTGAGCGTTTATAAAGAGAAAAAGTTTTTAATTAGTTCTTTTGAAGCTTTTATATTTTTTGTGGGTTGTGACCCGTTAATAATTTTAAATGATTTTTACATAATGTTGGTAATATGCTTTAGTTTTATAACATCTAGGAAACTTAAAACAATGTTTAATTTTAAATATTTTTTTTATCTGATTTTAGTCTTGCAAGCTAAGTATTTTAGCGACAAAGAAATAAATTAATATTTTAAATAAATAGCACTGGGTAACAGTAATTTTGCGGCACAGTGGGTTAATGTTAATTTTATATAAGACTAGTGTACTGAATTCTACAAAAAAATATCAGATATTTCATATTGTCTCTTGTTTTGACATAAAGACTTTACTGAAAAACCTTAAAAAAAATATGGAACTCCTCTATAAGAACGATTCAAAAACAACAAAATATAAATTTTGTTTACTTATATAGTAAAAAAACAAAAAACTTTTCCCTGTGGGATTTCCTACTATGTTTTTGCTGAGGAAAATCAATTATTAAGCTCCAGCAGTAGTCTGCCATCATGTGGCTGTCCCATCGACCTTGGTATCTTTCGTCCATTATCCTTATGTCCTGGTGGAACCGTTTTTCTTGCACTACAGTGCAATTATCTAGGTTATCCGGGAATCTGTCCAAATGGCTGTGTAAAAATGCAATTTATTACTTATATTAACTCCTAATCTGTTAAAATTTAGAAGCAATTCAGCAGCTAGTTCTGGATAGTCTGGTGGTCCGTGATTTCCCAGAAAATGTTTAACTACTAAAACAAAGCTTCGCCATGCTTTAGATTTAATTTGTCATATGATTTAGGAACTCAGTGTCTTTTATAAAAGTACAAATTTACGGTCCATCGAAGATGCTTGCTTTTACTTTTTCCATACTCGGAGCTTTACATTTTTGACACACATATTTAAAACAGTCACCAGGCTTATCAAGGGCTTTGATATATTGTTTCATTATTCCAAGCTTAATGTAAAGTGGTGAAAGAAGGATATTTTCTCTGGTTATACTGTGGCTCAAAAATCACATTTGCTTTTCCTACCTCCATAGTTTCTCTTAAAGGCCACAACTTTCTAATTCAATGTTCATTTTTGCGCAACTATCCCGTAGACATATGAAACAGGGGTATTTAGAATATTCTTCCTCCTGGCACGAACTGATCAAGGTCTAACAAAAATATGCGAAGTGAAGTGAAAATTATTCCTTTTTTTATGTCTTGTTTAGCCTAAGGACCAGAGTCAATCCAAAAATAGTAAATGCATATTTTGCATGACTAATCTAAGGGTTATAAAATCCATTAATGCCGCAGATTTTTAATTTTTTTTGTTCCGCGGTGTAATACGTTATATACCAAGTTGGAAAGTGTTTCATCACTGTCAAGAGAAAAAGATGGTTTACTGAGGCTGAGGCTTCTCGAAAGAGTAATGAATCTTTTTACCAAGGTTCATATACTATTTTATTTACAACTATATTTTTAGAGTTCTTCATATGTTTTTTTAAATAAAAATACGTTAACACCAACAAAATGATTTAATTTAAACACTAGACATTTATCTCGCGTAAAGTTTTTACAAAGTTGTCTAAGGCTAGGGAAATACTATGTAACGCGTGTATTTTTATGAGTTAAAATATATTTGCGGCACGGTCGCAAATATGTTGCAGTATCAACATCTTAATTAAGTATGTTAAGTAATTTTAAAACAAAAAGTTTATTGAAAAATAGGGTTGCTTATTCTGGGTTCTTAAGATGCAAAGTATTTTTCTGTTAAAAAATTAAATCATTTTAAAATACATTGGTAAACAAACTTAAAGAACATGGGTTGGCTAATTCTTTTTATCCAAGATAAACAGTGTTTATTTTTTAAAAAAGCTATAAATTAAAAAAAACTTAATTTAGTAAAAGTCGTTAATTATAATGTGTTTAGTGTATGTTGTTTTATAAATCTTAATTCGGAAATAAAAATAATGTGTATTAATGGTGGAGAAGTCTGCAATAAAGTGTTTTTTTACCATATACTTTTTTTTGTCAGAAATTTTATTTGTTCAGGTGCCGTTTAAAATGTCACCAGAATCACTTTTTTTTTTAAATTTAAAGGTAACTAAAGTTAAAAAGAAAGTAATTAAAAAATAATATTCTCTTTAGAATTTTAGGTTGTAATAACGATTATGTGAAGATTTTTATTTTCACTTATTATTTTTTTCTAATGGTATTTAAAAGCCTGTACAACTATTTACTTACGCATTAGTAATTTTAGATAGTTTCACCCCTTAAGACTACCGGGCACCAAATTAAAAAACCGATTTTCCCGTCTTGACAAATATCACAAATGCACATAAATGAGGAGCTTCACATCAAAATGCCGTTTTTAATAAAACACTATTTTAAGAGTATCTACTACTACTAATTACTTACATTTTATACAAAACAGCGTTTTAATTTGACCTCCCCAAATGTAAATAAGCTTTAATCTTAAAAACAACTTTTTTAGGTGTGCTAAAACACTCTCTGTAGATGTAATATACTCCATTTTTTCCAGGACCCCATAACATTGTAATTGGCAAAAACACGACTTAATGTGGCAATTGTCTTTAACAAATCGACCTCAATAAAACTCATTCTAAGGGTTGAACTGTTTTATGCGAAATATCGTAAAATGAAGTGCTCTCTTAGGGGTAAAACTACACAGTTTATTTTTTTATTTTTTTAGGTAAATTAAAAAATATGTTATTGGAACACTAATTAATAACTAGCTTTATTTTTTTATTTAAACATGTCGGCAGCATTCATCAATAATAAGAAGAAAACCGCCGCGCCGTCTGGCAGTTAAATTTATTTGCGTATATAAAAACCGCCGAAAATCTCAAATAATTTGTAATAACCTTCTTTACATATTTTATCGGCGGATGCCGCCTTCGGCGGCCATGCTTTATACAGTTTGATACCTACGAAGATTTTGTCGAAGCTCATATTAGGCATTTAAAAAGAAAAATGTATTTTTAAAAAGAAAAAGATTGGAAGTATTTTAGCTCCCGTTTATTATCCTTGCAAATACAAATATAGGGGATATTAAATTACCATTGGCCATAGGGAAAGAGGTAGACCAAAAGGTCGAGGTAATACCATAATTGGAATAAGTGCAAAAAAACAATAAATATTATAAATAAAATTATCTTTTATTACACCATGTTATGTATGTGGTTTTATTTTCCATTTGAGATTGTTTACTTACTTACCCCTGAGTTTTTTTATTTTTTTGTATTGTCTAAAACAATTAAGAAAATGTTTTGTTGAATTGTTTTTTTTACGTAAAAATTTTATTTTCTTTTAAAGTATGCAGGGTACAATAAAAATTTTAAATCTAAAAAAAATTACACTTTTGGTCGTGCCCTGCATATCTTAAAGACAATATAATTTTAATGACAAATACGCTACATTCTTCTTTTAAATAGGTACCTATTAAGAGCTTCGACAAAATCTTTGTGGGTGTCAAACGTATCTCCTAGTTTTATTTTTCTTTATTGATTATTAAAAAATGAATTATCTAACAATAAAACTAAATGCTTGGCACAGCAAAATGATAATTATTAGCGTTAGGCTACCTATTATTCGGCAGTTTTTATTAGTTTTTATAAGCATACCCATATATACTAATAAAATTAGTAAAAATCAACGATAATAAGAAATTAAGTAAGATTTTGGCGGTTTTTAATTAAAAAAATATATAAAACCGCCGGATGGCAATTTTCTTTTAATAATTCAGCAATGCCGCCGTCGGTTGTTTACCCAGTGTCTTTAAAAATCTTTAAAATATCCTGAAACCGGTTTGGTAAAGGTGGCTAGCTATTTTATGTAATAATGTGTTTTATGTCATCTTTTGATAAAAAACAAGTTGGCTACTGACTTTTTTGTAATTTTTTATACAGTGCTTCTCTAAATTCAGAATCTTCCCTCTTCTAACTTTTGAATTGTTTGGTATTTTTCATGAAAATTTAAGGACTTAAACTAAATATTAGGCAAGAAATAACAGATATAAATGTCAAACTGAGAGCTGGGCGCTATTTAAAAAAGAACAATAATTCAATTCAATATTGGATAAAGGAAAGCCTGGTGGTACATTATTTTAAAGCTTCTAATAAGTACTTTATAAGTCCAGAATATCAAGTCATTACCTTTTCCTACTAAAAATTGCGGTACTTTAAACATTACCTGAATACCTATTTGGTTGGTCATATTTTCGAATCCGATAAAGTTAAACATACTTATTGTTGTATTTTCTTAAAGGAACTAGTTAATAGTAATATTGGTGATAATATACAGTGTAGATTTTTTAATGACCCACCCTGTATATTATATCACCATGAAAAAGATATCTAAAAGAACTTTAAGAAAATACCACATTAGGTCTATCTAATTTTATTTGTTTTGGAAATATGGCCATCCGAATGAGGTATTGAGGTAATTTTTAAGTACCGTCATTTGTGGAAGGTAAAGGTATTGATTTTAATTGAGGTTATAAAGTAACTAGTCGAGAGGCTTTAAAATAGTGTGCCACACGACCCTCCTTACTTTTTATTTTTTTCTTCAAAATTACGCTCAACTCTCAGTTTAACATTTATATCTGTCATTTCTTGTCCTTAATTTGGTTTGTATTGTCTAACCAAAGTCCTTTATTTTTATTAAAAAAAAAACAAACGATTTAAAAGTTAAAACGAGGTCCTGACTTTAGACAAGCACTGTATTTTGTTTAATTAGGCAACCAAAAATACATATTTTACCTTTAATTTTTGAAAAAATGAAGCTATAGACTAACAAAAATAGGAACCAAAAATTAGAAAAACAATTGACTAGTCATTAATTTTACTAGGTTTTTCAAGGTCAAAAATATTTATTTTAAGTTTTTATTTTATGTTGTCTATGAATACTTTTTAGATTAAAATAAATTTGATTTTTTTATAAACTTTAATACAAAGAACATATTATTATATGTATTTAATAAATCGTAATTTTAATAGCCTCAACGGAAAAAAATTACAAAAAAGTCAATGGCGTAATTTTTATTAATTTAATAATATTGGCTCTGGTGGCCGCCGGAACGCCACTGGACCTAATAATTTTAATCTTCATACAACTAAATAAGCGCCTTATTACTTGAAAGAACTGGACCAAATGCCAACCAAATCGGTCGAGAGATATTTATGAAAACATTTTTTTAAACCCTAAATCTTTGTATTCTAGAAAAAAAGTTACTCGGGGCATATATGTTTATGGAAATCATTTTTTATAAAACAACGTAAGAAATCGCTTTCTAAAGTTTTGTACCGTAGCGTAAGAAACACCCTGATATGTTTTCTTAAGAACAAAATCTTGTGTATTGTTGCAATCCGTTTGTTATTCTAAAAAATTACTTTCTTTAGCGTAGCACGTGTATTATTAAAGAATACAATACTTTTCTTTTAACCCGCTCTTAAGAAAAGTAGATTTTTTCTCGTCGGACATACTCAGGAAGAGCACAAAAGGAAAACAATTGTATTTATTTAGGGTTACCCTCTTTTGCCATTTAACACCTTTTCTATGACAATTTATGAGTAAAAAGTACTGTTTAAAAAATAAATCAAGTTTGTTTCTACTTGCCTAATGCTACAACATTTTATTGTTTCATGTACAGGGTGGGCAAAATTCAAGGGTTTTTATAGAATTGTTTTATACAAAACTGAACCCCATTTGCGAGGCTCATATTTCAAGCCATAATTACTGGTAAAAACCGGAAGTCGCTATCATGCGTGTTTCTGAATTTCGTGTTGTTTTTTTAATCATTCAGAACTTTTTTATTTTTAGAGATTTTTAAATCTAAAAAACTTTTTTTTATTTTATGTAAATTACGTTCTTTACTTTTTCTTTTGGTGTAGTGACCCATTGGTAACTAATTTACTTATGTTTTTAAATTTTTAATGAAACACCCTTCTTTTATTCCGTTTTTGAGATATTGCATATTTTATAATTTATCACTCATATTGGCTAGAATGCAGGCCATAAAAAGAGTAATTTAATATATATTTATATATATTATATTATTAATTCTCCTTCTTTGTTAGGAAAAAATATATATATCTTGACAAAAAGTGATAATGACAAAACAACTATGGCAGTTTAACTAGAAATTACGAGAGCAAAAAGACCTTGTCCCGTTTTATTACAGAGCTTTGTCGTAATATACATATACATATTATATATATATATATATATATATATATATATATATATATATATATATATATATATTTATATATATATATATATATATATATATATTTTTTATATATTATATATATATTTTTTCCTAACAAAGAAGGAGAATTAAAATAACGAAACATCTGATAATTCTTTAAAAAATCTTTTCGTGACGGGAATAAATTTAACATTGTATCTCTATTAACAGATAATAAAATGTGACTTTTTATAAAATTATTTTTTTTCGTGAAAAAAGTTAGTATTTTTCCCGGACACACATACACGTAAATAAAGGTTAATATTTAATTTTAGAATAATTTATTATAAAAACTTACATTTTCATATATTAGGAGTCCAGTCGGATAATTTTTAACTTTATAATATTTTAAATAACTACTCAACGATTGCTTTTAATTTTAACTTTTTAATTTCAGTTCGTCAAATTACAAAATAACATTGTCAGATACTAAATAATTTCCTTATAGGTTTCCATAGTAATGCAAGGTCTAATTGTGTTTCAAATATACCAGTGGACCAGTTTTAAAATTTTACATGAATAATTTTTGACTTTATTATTATGTTTTTTTTCAATTATTAGTTGCATTTTTTTCATCACAGAAAGAAATTGTGTAATATACACGGCATAAATTTTGGATTTTAAAATCAAAAGCTTTTTTCCCTTGTATACTTGTATAATAAATAACTATTTTGCTATGACGGAAAAAAAATTGACATTTTATCTCAGGTACTAAAGTGTAACTCTTTATAAAATTACTTTATATAAATCTTAATATATATAAATCTCGTGTCACAATGTTTGTCCTCAATGGACTCCTAAACCACTTAACCGATTATAATAAAATTCTCACACCATGTGCAGTTCGATCCAACTTGAGAGATAGGATAGTTTAAATCTCAAACTATAGTCGCAATTTTAATTTATTGCTAATTATTTGTCTGTTCGACTGGGTTGAGTAAGTAATCAATAGATGGCGCTGCTATGGTAAATCTACGAACGTGTCATATAAGCTACATTTTAACAGCATAATAACCACGTGTTGTTGACGCTATAAAATTAATTAAATTTTTCATATCAACTCCTGAGCGAAGCCGGGAATCATAGCTAGTATATATATATATATATATATATATATATATATATATATATATATATATATATATATATATATATATATATAATATTAATTTATCATCTTAAACAAGGGTAAAAATATTTTTAAAAAGTACGTTAATTTATTCTGTTAATGTTTTGCCACAAGTACTTCAAGTTTTCAATACAGGTTTAATGCAAACGACAATTGTTTTTACGTATGCAGGTAAATTAAAGATTACTATGGAAAACAAATGCCAAACAATTACACAATTTAATAAAGTAGTTTAGTGATACTTTTCCGCCCGCAAAAGCAGTTAGAAAAACGAAGCAAAGTTCGAATAAGCTTTAAGTGAGGATAAGACACTTTGCGCAAATATTAGAAACAATATTTTTATATGAGTGTCTTACAAAAATAAAAACATACAATGTGTCCACGAATGGACTTAACTATACCTGTATTTTTTTTAATTTTTATTATTACGAAAAAAGTTATTCTTCATAAAAAATGCACCATAATGTACAGGGTTGCTTAAAATCGCGAAAATATTATTTAAAAAATGAAAGAAAAATAAAAAATATATTTTAGTAACAACTTAATTAAAAAGCATTCAAAAAGTAAGGTTATTGCTTTTAAACTGGACGCATCGCCGATTTTAATAAAATTTGGCATACGGGGACTTTCTGGGGCGCTGATCACCATCTGAATTTTTAGTCGACCACATTTTGTTCTTTGTCTCTTGTATAATAAACAACTGTTTTTCGAAATAATAAAAGCAAATACAGTAATGTCCATCTGTGGACACGCTGTAAAGAATATACCAACTTAAATTAAGGTGCCTATGTTTATTACTTATTACAGAATTAATAAGGTGCTGGTATTAAACTTTAAAAACATTTAATTTTATTATTAAATTTTAAGTTTACAATTTTATCTTGATAACGGTGGTGACATGCCACCAAAATATTGAAACAAGGCTTTTATTTATTAAATTGGTTACTTAAAAAATTTAAGAGACAATTTCTTAAGTAAGTGTAAAGACACAAGTTATTATAAATATCTAGTGTCTAAAATATTTTTTGAATATTGAAAAAATTTACGAAATTTCGTTAGTTTGGATACTATTATTTTTAAATGTATACGTTTTTTATTGTTAAAAATAGGTATTAATTATACAAGGAAAAAGTTCTAGATTTCAGCTCAAGGTTGTATTGTCTTCAGACGCCAAGCGAATAGAGACAATAAACCGAAAGCTAAAATCTAAAATTTTTCCGTGCATAATAGACTGTGACGGAAAAAACGACGACTTAATGTTAAAAAATATATTAGTTATATATGTTAAAGTCAAAAAATTATGTAAAATTTAAAGTTTTAAACTGGTCGGCTAATGGATTTAAAACAACAATTAGTCCTTGCATTACTATGAAAACCTATAAGGAAGGTATTAAATTTCTGTCAATGTATTTTTTGACTTGACGAATTTAAATTAATAATTTTGAAGTAAAAGTGATTGTTTAGTAGTTCTTATGAATACTACAAAGATAAAAAAATGTCGGATTGTACTTTGGATTAAATGAAATGTAAGTTTTATATAATAATATATTCTAAAAATTAAATATCTACCAAAAATTACGTTTTTGCCCGGAAAAAAAAGTACTCACTTTTTCCCCAGGAGAAAAGTAATTTTATAAAGAGTTAAACTTTAGTACCTGAGATAAAATATCAATTTTTTTTCCGTCATAGCAAAATAGATATTTATTATATAAGGGAAAAAAGCTTTTCATTTTAAAATCTAAAATTTATACCGTGTATATTACACAATTTCTTTCTGTGATGGAAAAAAACGCAACTAATAATTGAAAAAAACATAATAATAAAGTCAAAAAATTATTCATGTAAAATTTTAAAACTGGTAGACTGATATATTTAAAACACAATTAGACCTTGCATTACTATAGAAACCTATAAGGAAATTATTTAGTATCTGACAATGTTATTTTGTAATTTGACGAATTGAAATTAAAAAGTTAAAATTAAAAGCGATCGTTTAGTAGTTATTTAAAATATTATAAAGTTAAAAATTATCCGACTGGACTTCTAATATAAGGAAAATGTAAGTTTTTATAATAAATTATTCTAAAATTAAATAAAATTCCTGTATTTACGTGTATGTGTGTCCGGGAAAAAATAATAACTTTTTTCCACGAAAAAAAATGTTTTTTAAAAAGTCACATTTTATTATCTGTTACAATTATCTCATACAATGTTAAATTTTTTCCCGTCACGAAAAGATTTTTTAAAGAATTATCAGATGCTTTGTTATTTTAATTCTCCTTCTTTGTTAGGAAAAAATATATATATCTTGACAAAAAGTGATAATGACAAAACAACTATGGCAGTTTAACTAGAAATTACGAGAGCAAAAAGACCTTGTCCCGTTTTATTACAGAGCTTTGTCGTTGAGGGCCTCAAACGACCACCAAACTAGACAGTTTGAAGCGCCAAGTAGCGTGTTGTATCTAAGGCGAAATAATTGTTTTGAAATATTCAGTGGCGGGGTAAAAAATTAAAATGAAGAAATTGGTTAGGTAATAAATGCATGTATAGGGTGTTTCATTTTGCATAATTTTATAGGGTATCTTGAAAATCGTAAGGAATATCAAATATTTAATATGAACCTGTTTTTTAAAAAACACCAATCTGGTGAAAGCAGTTTAGGGCTTGCGATCCATTTCGGAGCTACAGGGCGATTTACAGGTTTTGCCTATTTTTAACAAGTTTAGTAACAAACCTATAAAAAAACTTTAGATAGGGTCAAGTGGGGTAAAAATAAGACATTCTATTCTTTGGTAGAAAATAAGACACTTTAAATATATAAACAAATAGATAAATTTTTGTAAATTTTAATCATATATCACCTTTTTGATCCTTCTTAGAATAAACCTATATAAAATATTTTAACCCATGTAATAAAATATTATTATTAAAATTATATCCAATATTAAATAATAATTTCTGGACACCCTGTATAATTTTAACTACAAAATTTAGATGTAGGTGATGGAACAGTTAATATTCTAGTAACGTAACATATTAAACAGTTAAATCAAGCGTAAGTAAAGTAGAATAATTAAATTTTTGTCTTTGTCATGATTTTTTTAAAAATCCCAAATATCTTTGTATTGTATTGTATTGTAGTGAATGGGGTCGTTCGGCTTAAGCTAGCTCTTCTCCCACTTCAACCTAAAAGATCTTTTGTGGATACCCCACATTAGTTAATCCCCTCGATTTCCAAACTTTTCGCGAAGATGGAAATATTTTGGGGGCGAGGCTTTTATATCTTCTGGAGTCAAGAAAACTCCTTTCAGGTATTTTAGTCTCTGGGCTGTTAATTCGGTACATTGGCATAGTATATGCTCCGAGGTTTCGTTCGATCGATCATAAAACCTACAGCAGTCGTTGTCGGTCTTTCCCATCTTGTTAAGGTGATACCTCAGAGGGCCGTGACCCGTCAGGAAGTTAGAAATTATCCTGAGTTCGTTCTTTTGAAGCTCTAATAGCTTTTTAGTGTATTTAGGCGATTGAAAGATACATCTCTTCGCCTGTCTTTGTCCTGGAGCGTTATTCCACTGAGTCTCTTTTTGCCTCTCATTCTCTGAGTTCTTCCCTTAGGTAACCTCTCGTTATACCACAGAATGGTACCGGTCCGTAAAACGGGGCCTGTGCCCCAACTTTGGCTAGTTGATCAGCAATCTTGTTGCCTTCCACTACTTCATGTTCTGGCATCCACATTAGAGTTAGTCTGTTGTTTGTAGCCAGTTGATTAAGTGATTGTCGGCACTTCCAGGCAAGCATTGAGTCAAAGCAGCATGAAGCTAATGCCTTTAAGGCTGCCTGGCTATCCGATAGAATATAGATATTTGCTCCCCGTAAGCCTTTTTGGCGCATTCGGTTGCGCAAATCTCTATAGCGTAGATTTCAGCTTGAAAGATGGTGGGAGATTTTCCTAGGGGCTTTGCGAATCTACATCTTGGTCCGTAGACTTCCGCTTCAACTCCTTCATCCATCTTGGATCCGTATGTATACCAGACCAGCAAGCCACGTTCTAGCTGTGATATTTTTCCCTTATAGTTTGGCGGATGTGTATTGCCACTTCGAAGGGGCGTCGAAAATCACGCATCGCTGGTATTGCCGTCTGTGGGTTTGGTTAGAGCCTCAGTTTAAATACTTTCCAGTATCATAAGGTGACCAGTCAGGTTTCCTGACTTTGGTTTGCGTGTCTGTATTACTCTCGAAACACTAAGAAAGGCTTTTCTCCTTACGCTCAAGTGGAGCGGATGCAAGCTAGCATTGCCTCCATGGCGGCGGTTGGAGT
Source organism: Listronotus bonariensis (assembly GCA_014170235.1). Taxonomy (NCBI): domain Eukaryota; kingdom Metazoa; phylum Arthropoda; class Insecta; order Coleoptera; family Curculionidae; genus Listronotus; species Listronotus bonariensis. Next base: position 15,549 of record JACEGR010006015.1, on the reverse strand, counting down.
AGTTTTCATCGCCCCTGTAATACCTAGAACAGGCAAGCCTTTGTAGTTTTTTAGCTATCCCTGTGTCGTTATTTCTTCCGTGTTTTGCCACCACACCAAAGAGGCGTAGGTTATTATCGGTTTTACGACAGTTATGTATGACCAATAGATCATATTGGGTTTAAGTCCCCAAGTTTGTTTTTTCAAATAGCTGACGGCATGATACCCTTGTACCTTTCGGTAGTCCTTTCTAAGTGTGAGTACCAATTAAGTCTCTGGTTAAGGACTATTCCCAGGTACTTTACTTCTTTTAAGAGCTCGATCGTCTTGCCGTTCAGCGTTGGAGCTTTTATATTTACTTCTTTTTTGTGAACGGTACTATGATGGTTTTGCTCGGATTGACATTAAGTCCTTCATCGGTGCACCATTTTTTTACGATGTTTAGGGCAGTTTGCATGCGTGCAGAAACAATGCAGTCATGCTTTCCCATGATGGTTATGACAAGGTCGTCGGCATATCCTTGTAGATGAGAGCCTTTGTTAGTCAGTCTTACAAGGAGATCATCTACCACCATTGACCAGAGCGCAGGAGACAGGACCCCGCCTTGCGGGCATCCCCTACCGCCCGGACCGTGGCAGTCGCTTCCCCTATAAACAAACTAATTATGCGACTTTTAAGCATGGATTTGATCCATTTTATTGTTGAGGGCTTTATCCCTCTAGTTTCTGCGGCTCTTTGTATGGATTCATATGAGGTGTTGTCATAGGTCCCCTCTATGTCTAAGAATGCACACAAAGCCACTTCCTTTGCTGCGAATGTTTTTTCAATATTGCTAACGAGGCTCTGTTGGGCGTTGAAAAGAAAAGAGGTGAGGCTGATGGCGCGGCAAGACTTTGGTTCGTCTGGAGGGCGCCATCCAGTCTTTGAGATGAATGCCACCTTTACCTTCCTCCAGCTTGTAGGTATGTAGCCCAGAGTGTAACTTTCTTTAAATATTACCTTTAAGTGCGGTAGAAACTCCTTTAGGGCTAGTAGTAGTAGAGCCGGGAATATTCCGTCCGCACCTGGGGATTTGTACGGCTTGAAGCTGTTTATTGCTCAAGTTATTTTGTAATCTGTGGAAATTTTGCTCGCCAGGATTTTTCCATCTCTCGTGGGGCGATATACGCTCCATGCTGGAAGTATCCTGTGACGGCTCGTCTTTAGTAACTATTAAACCTGGAAAGTGACAGCCACAGGAAGGCTAATTAAACTTAAAACAGTATTTATTGTGGCTTTCATCCACTTGGCTAGTAAAAGACTTATGCCCCCGTCTCCAGTAAAAATACTGTAGACGGTGTATACTGGGCAGGTGTCCGCAAACCATCGGTAGAGCCAGGAGCCCACAGGGATCCCGGGCAGTTAGATGTCCGGTTGTATCCCCATGAGCTCCAGGCTCCACCGACGGTTCTCGACGCTGTCCGACTAACCAGATCCGGCGTGTTCAGTTGAGAACAGGGGCACCTCTTGTAGGATGTAGCTCTTCACTACGCACGCCGGTCTTGGGGACTGGTGTGCCGTTGTCCGCCGTAAAGACTCATATGAGCTGGGAATATACTACAGACACTAAAACACCCGCCCCCTGGCTAACGCCTCTCCCTCCCCCAAATATCTTTAAAAGGTTTTAGTTTTGGTATAGGGATTGCTGATAAAACTTACTTTATTTTTATATTTATAGTCCAAAAATGTACTAATATAGAGGTGTGTTATTTAAAAAACACAGATTTAATATGGATCTTTTTTGTTGAACATCCTTGTACAATTCCACTATCAGAGACGCAGCTGACGCTCAAAACGATTTATGTACAACCCTTTTAAGGCATTGTACGAGTTATGAACTAAAAGGAAATGATTTTGCACCTAGCGAGAGAAACATACATACATACATACACCTATACATACATACATAGAATGAACGCAAATTTTAGTAAGGTCATATAAATTAAATTAACGTTAGCTCTGCGTTTTTGGCAACGGAGGATCCTATACAACTAAAATGAATCAAAACAAACACACACACATAACACATTACTTGATAAAAGGAAACGTTTTCGACGCCAAATATTGATGTCAAATTCAAAAAACAACATTTAATATACAAATTAATTGGTTTGCATAAGCCTTAAGGTATAAAACCTTTTGATGTAGATGAAAAAATCATTTAAATATGTTTAGATTAAACTTTAGCAGGTATAAATTTGCTTTGTAGTTTATTAAATATAATTTTTTCTTTATTAAAGTTAAAATAATTGTCACTGTCAATTTTTTTAAAATTAAAAAAATATATATTTTGTTTGCCTAAACAATTGACTTAAGTGGTGGTAAGTAAGTGTTTTATATTTTAATAAAAAAATCTTATTTTATATTTATAAATTAAATTAAAAAGAATATTATATAAATTATTATTTAAAATAAAAATGTTCATTCCCTTGAGTTTCAGTAGTCAAAGGCCAAAGAAAACTTTTTATATGCAAAGTTATATTAAAGTTTTTAAGAAGGCAACTAAAATTACATTATCTATTTAAAGTCGGGTGAAGATATTTTAACTGTAATAATATAGCGGGAAATTTACTTAAATTTTCTTTACGAAAATAAATATTAAAACCTATGCTTGAAATAAACTAAGTCAAACATTTTTATTTAGTTACAAATTATTATTAAAACGAATAATAAATTTAAAACATGGAAAAAATGTATAGGCCAAATTCTTGTTCGATGAAAAGTGATTAAGAAAATAAATTTCTTTCGGTGAAAATAGAAGGAGCTGCCAATTAAGCTACTTTTATATATTACCAAACAAGTAAAACCAAAGACACGAATTTATATGCGATTCTCATTAGAAAATGGACCAATCAAAAACCATTATTTTTTGGGTAAATTTGGTTTAGGTAAGTAATTAAACCACATGTGCTTTATTATCAATAAAATTCTGTGTTGTTGGCTTTAATGTAATTTTTAGAAAATAGTCTAGCCGTTACCACTCGACCTACAAATTCAAATCGATTAAACTACCCAAATATTTTTTGCAAGATTGGCTAGACAAATAGTTTCATGGACCATATATAAAAAACCCTCGACCGCTTTGCGGTTTCGAGTTTTTGATTTAAAAATAAAAACCCCCGACAGTTTAATCGAATAAATTTATAGGTCTTGTGATAAATTATATAAATATTTCTTTAATTGGTGTGATCAGAAAAATGTCAGTGGTAAGAATGCCAGTGAGAAAGTGCTTCTTGCGTACTTTGTGAAGGAAAGTCAAAAATAAGAAAATCGTATAGGGTCTCGTCAAATTACTACATTTTATAGAAAATGATAAACAAAAATAATCAGGGCATAAGTAGATGTTAAAAACCAGTTGCCTTTTTAAAGCAAAATGAAAAAAGGATATCTACTGAAAAAGTCTAAGATGATGAAAAACAAATCGCAGAAACACCGGATAAAATGTATCTCACGCAAAATGTAGCCGCAATTTTTGGTGTATTTGGAGCCTGTCGTCAAAAAGAACTGTGCAATTTAATATTAAATAACATCAAAGATCAAAGACATAAAAATTAATGTGCAACAATCGAATTAGTGGAACCTAGTATGAACTACTATAAAAAGTACATAGCCCGTCGTCCAGTAAATATCAATAATTTAGAAATTTTTATAAGATGCTTCAAAAATAAATCTGCCATAACTTCAGTTGAAATAAATATATTTGATAAAATATATTTAAAAAGCGAAAGGAAAATAATGGCGTCTTAGTTTTGTACAGGGTGGCTCGAATTCGACGCTCATCATTGGGATTTCGGAAACCGTAAGAGATACAGGATCGGTTAAATGGAGGCAAAGTTGCGCAATTTGATGCTCAATAAAATGCCGTTCTGCGTTTTAAAAAATTCCGAGTACTTCCGAAGATATTCGAAAAAAACCGGAAAAAATGGAATTTTCTGTACGATACGTCGGCAAATTTCAAAGTGGCGATATATAGTGTTTTAAGAGTGATGAAAGCATTTAATTAAATTGAAAAAATATCAGGTCCTTATTTAAAAAAATTAAGTTGATGATGGTCGCCAGAAGCCGAAACGTCAGATTCAATATTTAATAACACTGAATTATAGAGCAGAAAAAGTGGCCATGAAAACGTGTTTTTCATTTTGAGTTATCTTAACAAATATAGCCAGGAAACAATAGAAACCAAAATTGAAAATTCCGGTTTTTTTCGAATACCTTCGGAAGTACAAGGAATTTTTTAAAACGCAAAACGGCATTTTATTGAGCATCAAATTGCCAAACTTTGCTTCCATTTAACCGATCCTGTATCTCTTACGGTTTCCGAAATCCCAATGATGAGCGTCGAATTCGAGCCACCCTGTACAATATTACTAAAAGAATATTGAAGTAAAATTAAAAAAGATCCTAAAAAGGGAAAAACGCATATATTCTTGGAATTGTACCTTCCTTATTTATAATTTTAATTTAACGTTAAAATTGGTTTTACGCGGTCATATAATAATAACTAATAAAATCTGAATTATTTAAAGTGTTATCTAGACGCTTAAGGAATATTTATTCTATGAAAAAGTCTTCTTAACTTCATTTTTATTAAAGTTATTTATTTGATAATTAAACACATTTTTTATGGGCTTACGTTGACACTAAAGCTCCTGAAAAGTTTAAATAACGTTCCTTTAATATTTTCTCTTTGGGAGCACTTTTTACATACATTATAAACAAAATTTCGTTTTAAAAAATTATAAATTTTTTTTATTTGTTTATTATGGATTTCTATTAACAACAACTAAAGCCTATAAAAATTCGTTAATTGGAAATTAAATTACTTTAAAACAAATTATGTTAAAAAGTCTTTGCCAAAGAAACTATACTCCTTTAAGTGTCTAGGTGACGCTTTAATTTGTTTAGATTTTAAAATTAATATTGGCGGTGGACCAGCGTCAAAACTGCATCGTGAAACCCAACTTTTAACCTTAAATTAAAATTATAAATAATGGAGTCACAACTCCGGGAGTCCTTATATACTGCATTTTTTTCCTTTAAGATTTTATTTTTAAATTTTACCCAGCTTTAATATTTTTTTATAGCTGCAAAACGAAGACGCCCGTTTTCTTATTTGTTTTTTATTTATAACAATTGCTATATTTAAGTGCGAGATTATAAAAAAATAAAAAATAATTTCTCATACATTTTTTCGAATCCAAAATGCCAACAATATTATTTTTACGATTGCAAGAACCATTTTTCGAAGAAAACTCACTTTTCGACTAGACTACTAATAAGATAAAGTATTTCTCCATAAATAACTTAACACTTTTATTCACTGCATCATCTATCTCAATCTCTCGATTTTTCCCAGCTTTTAATAAAAATGCAATTAGGCTGCCTTGGGGCTTATTTCAGGCGCTACGTAATTCTATAAGGTCTAATATGTACCAAAATGCAACTCAATTTTCTCCATGTATGCTTTCAAGATTGATCGGTTTTTTTATAGAATGTAATATTTTGTAACTAATAAAAATTTGAGAGCTAATATTGGCCCATTAACGTAAAAAAGCGGATCAACTTATGGCTTGTTAATACGAAGTTGCGGAATTTCTTTAGTTTATTTTTGTATATCGATAATATAGTGATTTGCTTTTTTCTTTTCTTTTTTCCATTTAAAGGTAAGTATTTGTTAAATATTTTGTTATTTTAAAAGGTATTTTTAGGGCTATTTAAAAAATTAAGTGGTAAAAAAATGATAAAATCAAAGTAATTGGTTACGAATTACTAAAGAATAAAAAGCAATTTTAATTAATTACGTCAGATATGTTTTCTAATAAACTTCATGAAAAAAAAAACCTTAATAAGAAAAATAATGTAAGACAAGAGAAAAATTATGCATTGAGCAATAAAATTAAATCAAGATCTATTTTTAACTAAGTAATATTAATTTTATTAAAGATATTAAATATCAATAAAAAATATTTGCTCTTAAGCCTGTCACATAATAAATATTATCGGTAAAATGGAAGTAAAGAAAAAAAAATGTTTAAATTCATTATAAAAATTAAGACTGGAGAATTTTTTAGTTCGACCCATTAGGTCTAGTTTTTCAAAAAATTTTAAAATTACTTTCTGTTTTATATTTAATTAGATTTTAAATAAGCAAAATACCAAGACCAATAATTTTTTTGTAAAAAAAAAATATTTATTTATGCTTTTATATATTTATACAAAATTATTAAAACATATATATATATATATATATATATATATATATATATATATATATATATATATATATATATATATATATATATATATATATGTTTTTTAAATATTAAAAAATATACAGACTGTCCACGGATGAGGTTTACAAAAGAACAAACAAACCGAAAATTTTACTTTTTGAGGTATTCTTGATTGAAATATAATTTACAAAGAAAAAAATTCGTTTTTGTTGCAATAACATTCTCTAGGAGTAAATAATCTCAATTTATTATCATTTAGTGGTTGAAATGGCGAATTTATCAATAACTTTATTTCTTTTAAAGGAGTATTAATAACCTCTATAAATGTAATTGGTGTTTATTAAAATTATTTATTTAAAAATTTTAAATAAAATAGGGTAAAAAACTATAAAACTACAACAAATAATAATGTCACAATATGCTTTTATTCTTTTCCAAGCCCACAATTTTCCTGAGGTCAATAAATATTATGATGAAAGCAATTTTAAATTTTTATTAAGATATTTTAGCCAAATTGTGAAGTTTAAATAAATGTTTTAATACACTGGACAAAAAAACGAACAAACTGAATTTTGTTTAAATTAGATCATAAATTATTTTTTTACCGATTTCAATTTACTTTTGGTCCAGTTGTAGCTTCTTTTATCAAGATTATTATTTATTATGGGGATGGTTAAGAGTTTTATAGAATTGCGTGTTGTACAGGAAGAGCCAAATGTTGCATTTTGACTCAAATTTTCGAACACCCTGTGGCCTAATTTCAAATCACAATTTTTACTAGTGTAATAAATTAAAAAGCCCCATCTTCTCCTAACATTTTTTTTTATTGGTATCTCTATTACAAAAGAAACTTACACGAACATATATTTATATTGATTTTTATCATAAAAATAAAAATGTATAAAAAGGTGTAAAAGTATAACTATACAAAAATTTAATTGTTTTCTTTAAAAAATAAACCCATAAATAAAAAAAAATGGTAAAAAAGATGGGGCCTTAAAATCCAATCCACTGGTAAAAAATGTGGGGTTAAATTATTTCACATGGTGTTCGAAAATTTGAGTCAAAATGCAAACATTTGGTTCTTTCCCCCGTAAAACACCCAATCCAATAAAACTTTTTGCAATCCCCATATTAAATAATAATCTAGATGAAAGAATCTTTCACTCGACAAAAAGATAATTAAAATCGGTTAAAAAACTAAAAAGTTAATTGGGATTAAATTTATTAAAAAAAAAAAAATTTACGGTTTTTTTCCAGGAGTGTAATATTTTTATCGGTTACAAACTTAATTCTAAATACATTTTTTTAATATTCTCACATAGCACAATTTTTAGCTATATAAGATGTCATCAAGACGTTTTTGCCAAATTAAGGAATAAAAAAAAATGTTTTATTGATGACTAACATTGTTTTAAATAAATTTTTCTAATGATATTTTTATTAAAAATAAAAAATGACGTTAGTTTACTCTTAAAGAAAAATCATGTTTTTAAGCTTTTGCGAACCCTGTATACAAAATTAACATTTTCTTCTCCAAAAAAATTTTTTAAGGGCAATTTTTTTAATTATGAATGACTTTTTTAAAAAATTAAGTTTTTTTGTCCATTTGTTCTCTTGTAAACCCCATTCGTGATTAGTCTATATAAAAAGTGATTCTAAATCTAAATTTTAAAGAATTATTGTATGTTGTTGGTGTTCATAAATAATATAAATATAGTAAATTTGTTGTGATCAGGGTTATTAACATTTTAAACCAACGAAATTCACTGTTTGTTAAAGTGTTCATATCAAACAAATCATAGTATGATATTAGAAGTATAAAATTGATAACACACGTCAAACTCCTGAGAAAAAGTTATTTTTATCGAGCCTGTACATTGCTCAATTAATTGACAAAACGATTTTTAAAACATTTTTTAATAAGCCTAATGCTTATTTAAAAAAACTGTTATAAAAAAATTAGGTATTACTTATTTAAAGATTTTTTTTACAATAAATTTGTTTGGTAAATAAAATAAACTTCGTTTTGAACGTATAAAATTTCATGTTATTGATGTTAAATAATAAACTCCCCATCTATAATTATGCTGCGTCATTCACACAAAAACAAATAAAGCCATGGCCAGTAATTAGCTTAATTAAATAACATTTTGTTTATATGCTGACTAATTTGACTGTGCATAAATAAAATGGTTTTTAAGCAAAAAAAGCACACCCTTTTTGTGTTAAAATTATATATCAACAATTTTTAGTTTGCGCTTAATACCTTTTACGTTACGTTAAAATTGATTTTAAAAAATATTATATCTTTACACTACTAAGAAATCGCCAATTTTTAATTTGCAAAAATACCAAAGGTAAATACTTTTAGTTAAGCTGTACCATTATTTTATTATGTAGAATTACCACCTTTGGTTATTTTGGAATCCAACTCAGTTCCAGCTTGGTCGGCGTCAGAGTAACATCTTTCAGCCGATACGGGGTCACCACCAAGGTGTGCGTTTTTGAGAGAACGATTCGGAGTGTTATTATAAATTCAAGTAAATAATTTTCTTATCTTTTTCTAAAATTTAGATGTTTTGTTTAATTAATTTCAAGTCATTAATTAATAATTATTTTTCTTTTTTGGTTTAAATTACTTTTGGACTTAGTTTCTTTGTTAATTCTTTTAGAAGAAAAATATTAGTTTTAGTAGTAACAGAAGTTACATCCGCTTGTCGGAGATATTTTGAGGTTCAAGGAACCTCACTTGGTTTGACCATTGGGAAATTGGCCCACCTAAAAGAAATACTAGCCGGGGAAATTCTCTCGAAAAGGGTAGATCGTTGTCTTTTAGGAAATTGTTAGTATTCAATTGTTTTTTGTACTAAATGAGATTAATAAGTTTGGGGAAATTAATAAGTAAGAGGCAGGGTGTAACTTGGGGGTAAAGATTAGTAGATAGTTAATAACTGTAGGAGGAAATATTTGTAAAAACATTGTCATTGTGTTTCTTTTAAAAAATAAAACCAAAAAAATCGAAAAATAAAAAAGAAATCTTTTATTTAAAAAACAAAAACAAAAAATGAACCTAGAGACGACAGGTGGAGGCTCGTAGAGCTGGAACCGGTCACTGTCGGCTCCGTGTTTGGGGTGGGAGCTTGCCCACCATGGATTCTAACGGTAACCCATTATATTTTACCAGACAGGGCGCTGAAAAGTGTTTAAAGGAAATCAGGGAGAGAGGGAAAGAGAACCAATACGCCAAACAGCCGAATGATTATGGTGACCTTGGTGAGGGTGTTGTGCCGGATGCCGTAACTTGCCGACAGTTGTCTGGGTGCCAGGTTGAAGAGGATGAGGTCCTTAACCGACCCCCACTTACCAAACGTCTGGCAAGTTTCGGCAAAAATGTCCAGACCCCTCTCCAGGACGCGCCACGTCATTCGGCTAAAACAACATGGATGGAAAAAACCGAACTTGGGGGTGGCATAAAAATTATGCTGCCACTTGCCGAGCAAAAGGTGAGTGTAGGGTTGTTGGGGAGGACCCCCTTAACCACCACCCACCTTCAAAGAACCGAAAATATGAATCGGGATCTCGAGATTCGGCGAAAAGAGCGTGATCGGGCGAAAGCGCGACTCTGGCATGGCCAAGGAAAAAGGGGAGAAACAAATAGAAGTATGAAGGAACAGTTAAGGTCAAAGGCACGTAGCGGCGCATTATCCGGCCCGTGCCTGGTGCGCTCGCTCGCCCAGGCAGCCCTGAGAATACCTGAGGACTCAATAAGTAGGGGGAGTCGCCGCACCCTTTACATGGTATCCTAACCTATTCTTAAATAACCTTGCATATTATTTAAATTCAAAAATACAATAATATTTAAAATGCATTTAAAAAATATATAAAAGAATTTAAAATAATTTTTAAATGTGACTTTTGAAATTGGCCTTTACCCTTTTGCAGTTTTCTTTATACATATATTAATTATACATCAAAGAAGTTTGAGCAATTTTAAATGCCTAATTTCAGAAAAAAGCTTAAAGTAAAAAACAATAATATTTACAATTTTATATTTTTTACCCTTTTTTCTAAATAACTCAGAAAATACTGGAGTTAAGAAAAAATGCCGTAGGTTTTTTTGTACAGTGAATATTTGGCAAGATGTAGTCGTTTTAAACCCTCTATTTACGAACGAGTCACTACCTTTTTGAGCTCTTTAAACTCACCCCATTTTAAAAACCAAAAGATCTTAAAATATTTTACTTTATTTTTTATTCTACAAAAACTTTGTGGAAAAACTTTCTGTCATTCAAAATAAAGGTGATACGTTTAAAAAAGCAATCAATTTTTTTCGAAAAATTTGAATAGGCCATTTTGGAGCATAAATATCTACATAATATTTTTAAAATTAGGCAAATTGGTTTAACTTCTTGGACATATTATTATTACTTGTATTAAGAAAATTGTAAAAGATTAATGATCAGCTTTAATTCGAGGGTAGTTAGGGGTTGTTTTATTGATTTTCTTGTAGGAAAAAGAAGGTACTGACCTTATTTTTATCATAACTTACTTAATTTTTATGCTTAGAACTTCTTCTTCTTTTTTTTAAGAAAAGTCCAACTATGTACTTTAAAAAAGGTTCAATATATATTTTTTGTTTTTATGTATACACTTAATTGAGGGTAATTGTAGACAATATGGAATATTCTGAATTGTTTAAAGATTTTTTGGTTACTCGTTTACATTTACCCCTATCCTTAAGGTGTAATTGTAAACGCGTTTCAATTTAAACGGTACTGTATCAGTTTCATTTTAGTGATGGCTAAAGGTCGTTTTTTTTCGGAACTTGTACTATAAGTGTATTACATGTTAGATTTTTGAATTTTAAGGTACAAATAGAAAAATTTGAGTGTTTTATGTATTATAGTTTTACTAAAAATAATTAACCTTTATAATCACCAAAGAACGACATCTAAATTATTCAATAGTTAAGTAGTATTTTAAAGTAGAAAGCTCTACTTCCTCCCTAACATATTTTTGAAGAAACGATTTTAAAATGCATTGATGCAGCAGTTATGTTACGACACGGTGTTTAACATAGAGTAAGATTTAAATATTGCAATCTTAAATATTACAAACAAAACAAACTTTTTTAAATTTTAGCTGACACACGAATCCTTGATTCTAGGTTTTTAATGACATAAAATATTTTTAATTTTGGTGTATGCTCACTTTCATCCAACATTGGAAGGTCTACATCGACCCATTCAAATAGTAAAATCCAAAAAATAACATACTGACTGAACTTTTGTAAGCAATCGACGTAGTCGATTATAAGAAATAAATACATCAATGAATTCAGTGTTTTATTCTCATAGAGTAAAGATTCCTAAAGATGCCTTGTGCAAACAATAACAAAACGTCGGTAAAAGAACCCAAGAACCAAGATTCCTCAGTTAAGCAAATCTGTAAAAGCATCCGTTCTATGCTATCTAATGAACATTTAATTCTTTAGAATTTATGATCGGTCTAATAACTGCTAGTTATTTATTGTCTTAATTTTTGTTTTCTTTAAAAATTGTAAAAATAAAGTTTTTGGAAATTTTTAATATTTCCAACTATAAAGTAATTTTTTAATTATACTAAAGTGGTTTCATCACTCATCATAAAAAAATGTGGTAGATTGGATTTATTCCTGGTCACTGCTTGCCATTCTTCTTTAATTTTCTTAGATAATAATATCAAGTTCCTAAAAGGGCCTTGTTTGTAACTTAAATTTACGCCACACTTCCTTAGATTAGATTAGATGAGAGCAGGAGGTGGATTACATATCTTCTAACACTGCAACCTGCTTAGGTTTATTGTGTGTCCTTCGTCCATAGGTTAGAGCACGCTCTCCAAGTCGGTTTTTCTTATCAGAATCCACAAGCTTGAAACCGACTTCTTGGTAAATCTTGCCGCTTTAGGTTTTTCTTCACCCAGACTTGCAAACCGCAGACGACCAAGGGCTTCACAGTAGCACCATACGTGTTCTGCGGTTTCTTCCTCCTCCTGGCAGAACCTACATAGGTTTTCTTCTGCCAGGCTTATGATTTCCAGGTGTTGATTTAGTCCGCAATGACCTGTTAGTTGACCCACTAATATTCTTACTGCCTTCCGGTTGTAATTCAGAAGGTCTTTTGTAAATTCTGGCGAGTAAGCCTTAATGAATATTTTCGCTTGACGCTGTCCTGGTGTTCTCGTCCACCAGTCTTGTGATTCCCACATAATCCATGATCTAATAGATGACCTTAGTTGGCATGATGGAATACCACAGTAGGGCTCGGGACCTACCATTGTCCTGCCAGCCTTCTTCTTTGCCAATTTATCAACTTCCTCATTACCTTCCTCGCCTTCGTGTCCTGGGACCCAGGCAATGGTTAGCTTGTTGGACGCACCCACCTCTTCTAGGGCAACTACGCAGTCTTGCAGCAGCTTAGAGCTGATTTTGCATATTTTTATACAAATAACCTTTGGTACTCCATCCAGATATTTTAAAAAATTAGAGACGCACACTTCAAAACTAGAAGACATTTTTTGAGTATATTAGGAAAAATTCTTACCCATTGTCTTCCTGAGGGTCTTAAGGTAACATTCTTTGCAAACAAAAATAGTACGCCACTGCATTTTTCCAAAATAAAAATTTTTTTGTTAAATCCCCACTATTGGTTTAAAACAAATTCTTATTTCTTTTATTATTTTTTTGTTTGATGTACAGTTTTTGCGAATCAACAAAATCAGCTCTTTGGCATGATCATTTGTGTATTTCTAATATGAATCTTACATTAAAAGCCTTCCTTTGTTGTTTATTTATTTTAATTTTCATATAGAAATTTGATCAGGCCGACAAACGGTTTCTATTTATTTACGTAAAAACCGTGCCTACATCAAACAAAAAAGTCAGAGAGATCAAATTTGTTCTAAAAAAAAAAAAGAAAAATGCAGTCGAGTACCATTTTTTCCTTAAAAAGCTATTTACCCTAAACCCCTCATGGACGACACTGGTATTTTTGTATGCTAAAAATGTCTTTACCAGTGCAAAGGTGCATCTCCCAATTTTTTTAAAATATCTAAATGGGTACAACTCAAAGTTAATATAAAAATAATATTTTTATCAAAATTAACACAGTTCAAAAACTAGACTACTGCAGGACATAACATGTAAAGATTTTTTTTTTGTGAAAAATCTCCTGCTAAATCTTTTTGTATTTGAAAACACCCTGTATATTAAATTACATTGATAAACAATACTGGCCTTTTTTTGGGCGTGTTCTTTAGTTGTTTTTTCTTTCACCATGTGTGTCTCTAACAAAAATGTGGGATAACATGAAAGGCTGTTCCTTACAAAATTAATTATTGCTATTGATAGTTTAAGAACATCATATTCTAAATGTCTAGGTTTATCGTGTTTTAATAGACAGTGCTATCTAGATTACGAAACCAAAAGTCGTTTAGGGCAAGCACGCGAACTGTTCTCTTTTAAAAAGCGTAGGGGTGCATTTTACTATTTTTTCACAACTTTTCCCATCATAGATATTTGCAAATATAATAATTATAACATTTAATATATTTATCACCCCACGCTTTTTACTATGAAATGACAATATTTTTTAAATGAAAAAATTATTTTCTAATTTTTAGTTCGGTTGCATATAAAAGCGTGTTTTTAGCTTTTTTTAAACTATTAATTATTTTTCATTTTTTAGTTTCTGCTACTCTTCACAAAAATGGCGAAAATTTTTTTTAATGAACAAGAGAGGCAAATTTTAAAATTTTTTCCAACAGATTGCAACTCACTAAAAATTTCTTCTTCATTAAGTAGCAAAAGTTTGAAATTTGCCAACAGATGGCAATCCAGGCAATGTTTGACTGTTGCCAATATATTGCAACCCACTAAAAAATTTCTTCTTCATTTAATAGTAAAGTTTAAATACAATAGATGGTACAACCTAGGTGTTGTTTTTATATTATAATAAATTTTTTTACCGGCGATCCAAAAGACTCGTGCCAGAGTATGATGTTTTTTCCGCCAACTGTCGGTAAAATACTATACATCAAAGGACGCGAGGTTTGGCAAATTGAGTCCGGTGGCTGCTCCCCAGGCAGCTTCGCTCTTGCTCTCGATGCACATTCGTTAATATTTTGTATAATCAGTGCAGTACCAAATTGTTAGCTTGAATGTTCAATAATGAAATGAAACAGCTTTCATTTAGTAAATTAATTCTTTGGATCTCTACTAAAAGGTAGAAGATACTTTTAGAATACTAAAGGTCCCAATCACAAAAACCGAAATTTGAATCCCTTACACATTTTACGTAGAGGGATAACAGGCATAAGTGCTAAATTTGACTGCAAAGCAAAATTAGTTTTGTTACAAACGTGGCCTAAACAAAATTTGCAGAGTCTGATCAGACTCCACGTCCTGCCTAGTTAAAAAAATAAAATAAAATTATCTTTCTATTTACGGTTTATTATTTACCAACTTATAATGATGAAAAAAAAATATTTGTTTAAAGCCGCCGCCGCACGGCGGGCGGCGACAGGATATAGTGGCACTGACGCATTTTTATACATTGAATCTTTGCCTTGAGTCGCGTTGCCGGCAACTGTCTCGCCCGGTATTGGGCGCCTCACGGACATTGACGCGTTGATAGAAACCCATAAGAAACCGAGCTGTTGTTTGCTGTTTGGCGGAAAAGCGAATGCACGTAATAGGCAGTTGTTAAGAAAACTGTCGGCGATGTTTCAGGGTTTGTGCCATTTACAGCACATTATATTTATAAAAAAAATAAAGCTCAGAAAAGAAAACGATTTAAATTTAAAGTTTTAAATGTTCACAAACAGTTAATTTTATCATGGCGCTGTTTATATACTTGTGACGTCACTAAACAGGGTGCGGTTTTTCTCACGCGCAAGCTGTAAGTTGCTACGGCAGCGGGCAAGACTTCCCCTAGTAGATGAAAATTTGCGTTCATTACTCTTGATGTTTGTAGTGACATGTCTTGTAGACTTAATTTTTATATTTTAAACCACATTGGAGACTCATTTGTTTACAATATACAATCAAGTTGAAAAAAAAGCACCTTGTCTGACATTATGTATAAAAGGCACGTCAGAAAAATTGTAGGGTGCATAAGAATAATGTACGAACCTGGGCAAATTTTATTTTTTAACCTCAACTTTTATTTGTGGGGTTTCTGATATTTCTCGCGCCCTTTACATACTTTGCCTCTTTGGTTTTCGCGCACAAGTCTTATTTTTCTCATTCAGATTTTTA
>JACEGR010006014.1:0-65806 GCA_014170235.1 Listronotus bonariensis | reverse complement strand
GAACCTAACCAACCTCAAAATATCAAGGTTTATCGTTTCCCGGGAGATATCGTATTTAACAAAAAGTAAAACATACTTTTTCATTGTAAAAACCATAAACAACACATATAAAACAGTCAAAGTTTAAACAAAAGTAGACACGGTTATAATTATTTCTAATTTATCTTTTAAAAAACATTAATAAAGAAAAGAATTAGTAATTTTATGTTTCTAGGCCCACAAAATGTTTAAATTTATCACATACAGAATTATAGTTTTAAGAATTTAATGAATAAACCTATTTTGAGTTATTTGTAAGTAAGTGATGTGCATCTGTAAATAAATAGATTTTTAGATGTTTTTATAAAAATTGGGTTACTCTTTAAAAACAACCTGATTTACTTTTTTCTGCAGACCTTTACGCTCGAATCATAAGTACTAGTGTACCAAGAATACTAGATTTTTTTGTTTTCACCCAAAAATATCACAGAGGATGCCCAAATAGAGCTTCTGTTAAAAGCGTAGCTTAAGTTTTTTTGTCTAGTTCAGGGGTTCCCAAACTTATTTATATTTTGACGCCCTTGGACACATGTTATTATCTCACGACGCCCTTACAAAAAGCGTCAACTCCTTTTTTCAGTGCTGAATAATTTGGAGACCAAAACAAAAAAGTACTCGCCTAATATTTTTACAGATTTTCTAAAAGCAACAATTCCATACTGTGCACCAATCTCGGTATTCCAATATTGAATACACCTTTACTCCGCCTTTTTATTCCATCAATACTCGATGCTCCTGAAAGGACGCTGCGTCGCGACGCACAGTTTGGAAAGCCCTGGTCTAATTAACATGAAAAAGAGAGTTTTTACCACTTTTGAAAAGTGTAAATTAAGTTTAATATTTAAATTGTCAACACCTGGTAACAAATGATCAGAATCTATGAAGTGTTAAGGTTAAATTATCTTTATTTAATACATATGAGGATTTGTATTCTTTAAACATTATACATTAAAATTTATTCCTGTTTGAACTACATACCTATAAGCTGCTGGATTCTTTACAATTTAAACTAATAACTCCAGATTTATTAACATTAAAAAATAGCTGAAAAGTTTTCTGGAATGGCCTAAAAGCTATTTTCATGTTATTATGTTTTGTTAAAATGTGTGGTATTCTATCTGAGACTGGTCCAAAATATGTTAGGGTATGGTATGTTCTAGTGTTATTGTATAAGTAAATATAATTTATGGCAATTTGTTTTTTTACTAATTACAGAATTAATGGTATCTAAGCTAAAACCATTATTTTTAATTTAATAAGACTTGGTGGAAGCTAGGTTATAATTTATTTACTATATAACATAATATATGTATACTTGTTTTGTAAAATTATTGCAACATATTTTTAGCAGTTTATTTTTTAATAACAATGTGTTCAAATTGGATTTTTGAATATTTTTAACAATTGGATACACGCCACTGTACCTAATCTTTATCCTCGTCACTATTAGCTATCCATTAGACGCCACTGTCAGAAATATAAATGAAAATAAACGACGAAAGGGATAAAAAAATGAAAAAGAATGTTGGGTGGATCCTTTGATTGATGTGGCTAAACCCAAAAATGCTATTTCATTCTTAACGTTTAAATTTACTCTTGCTGATTTTGAAAATTGATTAAAGAATATATACCGGGGAACTACTAAATATTTTTAAAATCGTTTTATGTCTGTACTTTACTAGACTTATAATAAAAGCAACGTATTTAAGCTCATTCATTTTTGTTAGTGAACGTTTTTTTTTAATCTTTATAACAGACTACGAAGAACATCCGTTCTTATTTATTTTTTGGTTCCTCAAATAATTTTTGACTTGTTTAAAAAATGGTAATTTTGACAAATAACCACTATCATTTTAGTGAGCGAGACTTCATTTTTTTCAAATTTTAGGTATCCTCAAACCCAAAAAAAACTGAGACATTAAAATCCAAGTAGGGAAGTGTCTTCCAGTCTATAAGAAATCAAACTCCTTATATTTGGAAATTTTCAGATGTAGCTCTGACAAAATTACATTGTTCTGACAACATCAAAACATATAAGTTCAAGTCATTGAAGTTCAATAATAAAAAAATCCCTAATGTTGCAAAAGATGCTGTATACAGGGAGAGGTCCTAAAGTCCGTCGCCCTCATTTTAACTTCTAAACCATATTTTCATAAAATTTGGAACAATAATATTAATGGTAAGCTTTTAATGTCAAGGTCATAGCTAAATTATTAGATTACAGCAATTTTGTAGTACTCGACAGAAGCGTCAAATAAAGTTTAATTTAAACCCCAATTTCATTAAATAATAAATTCCAAAATGGCGCCCAGCTGTCACCTTGACTTTAAGAACTCTCATTGATACCTAAGTCAAAATGCAGACCTGGGTCATATATTGGCATTCCAAGTTTCATAAAAATATACCAAACGTTTCAAAACTTACAACAAATATTTATTTTTTAATTTTCCTCGTATTAAGTAATAAATCGCCAGAAACCTAATTCCATTGTTTACTTCATTTGAAAGTGCAGTTTTACTACTAGACTTAATGTAGAGATTGCAACAGCAAAAATCACATTAAAGTATATTTTAAGTAACAAAGCTATAAAATCGGAAAAATTAAACGATTGGTAATTATTTTTCTACTATGTATCTTTGTTTATTAGTAGTAAAAATACCCAAGCTTTAAATTTACCTAAAATAAAAGCATTTAAAAGTCAGTGAAACTTAAAAACATAATTTGTATGGTGTGATAGAAACAGGATGGATTTAAATGTAAAAAATGTAAAACAATGACCTTTCGTCGGTCGCAGCATCCACTTACTTATGTTTATGGTATAAATTTAAAAGGGTTAACACCATTTGTGATTTAGGTTTACACATAGATACTAAATTAGACTTCCATATTCACTATGAACATATTGTAAACAAATCTTTAAAGTTGTTGGGTTTTGTGTGTAGAAACACTAGGGATTTCCGTAACATCAATAGTTTGAACAATATTAATAAAACTTTGCCAGATCAAACTTAGAGTACCTTTCCTATGTGTGGTCACCCTTTTATGCAGTACATATACAAAACATCGAGAGATAACAGAAAATGTACACTAGGTTTATTTCATTTAAATTTAACTTTCCCCGGAATCCTATGATGTTCGAATGCATATACTGATCTTGTATTCACTGGCGGACCGTAGAATCAAGGCTAATATTTTTTCTGTTTAAATTGATTAATGGAAACATTGATTGCCAAAGCCTTCTAAGTAAAATCAATTTTCGGGTTCCGCCAGGAAACACAAGAGAACAGTATCTCTTTGCTGTTGATTTTCATAGGAGCAATTACGGCAGGTTTTCTCGTATCACAAGAATGCTTAATAATGGAAATAGAGTAGACAAAGACTTTTTAGTTCCTCCTTTAACGTATTTAAAAAAATGTGATACGTCTTGACCTGTGATGTGTAATTTGATAATATTAGATTATTTACTCTTAGTGCAACTTATGTATATTTATTACTTTAATTATTGTGAATATTAAATTTATTTGCAAACATTGTAAATTTGTAAATGGGTTTTGCCCGTAAATAAATAAATAAATAAATAATTTTATTGATACAATCATTAATTCTAGGATATTTACCAATTATAACACGGTATTTACCAATCGGTTATGTTGACGTTTAATTTATTAAATGTCAAAGTTATCACCAAATTATTACCCGGGTTATAATTGGTTAAACGCCTAAAATTAATAATTCACTCTTTTGTAGTTATTTGTAAATTATTTTAACACCCAACGCTCGTAGGGCTACATTTTTGTAATATATTTGAGTGACCAGTGACCTCATTTCTAAGATATTAAAAAATTTAGGGCTTAAAAATTTCCTTTAATAAAGTATATTAAAGTTTTGTATTATTTGTCAAAATATCATTGGTTACATTCTTGGTATATTAAAGTATACATTCGTGCTGTTGGAAAATTTGTTAGCAATGGAACTTTTTCATTATGTTCTTATACAGGGTTCCCCATAATAGGCTACCCATTTTAATATTTGAATTATTTTTTTTTTAGTTTACCAAACAAACTTTTTATTATACTAAGTTGAAGCTTACTTTTTGGGATTTATGATAACTTATAAATGACCTTCACCAACTTCAACACATTTTGCAATATTAGATAAAAAGTGATTCATTAACGGCACCCGATTTTTTCTGCGGGGATATTTAAAAGCCAAAGTGTTTGCGAGTCGTCCAGGTACAATCGGGAACTCAAAGTCAAAATTCGTAAAGTAGTTGAAGGAATAAGCGAAGGTTTGCTATGCCGTGTAATGAACCCTTTTTATCTAATATTAGAAAATGTGTTGAAGTTGGTGAAGGTCATTTTTGGAAGACGTTATTTTCAAAAGTTAGAATTAAACTAGCCAAATATTTTTATGTTATCATAAATCCCAAGGAGTTAGCTGTAATTTAGTACAGTAAAATGTTAGTCTATTATGGGGAACCCTGTATTAACACAGTTTCTCTGGATGATTTTTTGTCTCTTATAATGATTGTGGCGTATTTTGCTTCATACAAAATCACTCTCATTGAAACTTCTGTTTTAGTTGATTTGCATTCCAGAAGTCTAGTTGTGTCACCCAAAAATATTTTGTAATAAATAAATCCTCAATACAATTATAATTTGATAATATCAAGTTATTTAAAAAATTGATGTAGTGTTCTTTGGACATCTGATTGGTTGTGATTAATAAAATTAAAAGTATGATTTCGTTACTAACAAGAACATAGATTCAAAAATGGAAGTTGATGAATTTACTTTTGGTTAATTTAAAAAGTACACAAGATTTCTTGCTCAAAATTAAATATCGGTATTCGATGAGTCGACCCTTTCCACATTAAAAACAGTTAAAAAGTTAAGCAATTCTGTGTACAGTCGTGTCTTGTTTTGTTCTCAGTAAGTTTGTGTTTGTCCACCTCTGCCCTGAATTCCCTGTTTGTCCACGGAACTCAAAAACGGTAATTGTGTATAGAAAAGCTTACAAAGCTTTTTTTAAATTTACTAAGTTTTAAGTTTGCTTTTTAAATTTTAGATATTTTGGGATTTTTAAATTTTTCAACCTAAAATATAAGTCCACATAGTTTCCCAATTAGCAGAAAAAAGTTATTCGATGGTAGCTGAAACATGCAGCTCTTTTTATTAACACGCTTTTATTAGCTTGGGTTGTAACTATCTATCTATACTCACTCTATCTATGTAACGGAATCTTTGAGCCTAATTTTTACCAACTTCCAGCGATTCCATTTCTTTGAAACTTTGCACACGTATCAAGGACCGATGACAATGCAATAATTTAAAGACAGTATCCCGTTATCCTGATTAGGACCGCCAGGATAAGTAAATTCCTTTACAGATCCTCTGTGTCTCTTGACAAAATGGCGAAGGAATTTTTAAGTGAATAAACTGGAGCATTTATTTTTAAAAAACTAATTGATATATCGAACTAAAAAATGAAAAATAAATAATAGTTTAAAAAAACTAAAAAACACGCTTTTATATGCAACCGAACTAAAAATTAGAAAATAATTTTTCATTACAAAGAGTTTGTCATTAAAATTATTTTTTATGTTTCTTGCTAGTCATATTTTAGAACGATAGAACACAATGACTTACCAGTTCCTCTACGGATGTAACAATGACATTGATAAACTAACCTGAAAACAAAAAGACACAATTAGACATATAAAAAATACTTATGGTTTCTTTTCTAAGCAATAATTTATGATATACAGTGTCCCACCTTTATTTATCCATGAAATAGCTTCGCTTCTATTTAAATTATAAAAAAGCCTATACTAAAAAGTTTTGTTAAAATTCATTCTCTTACAAAAATGTATAATACGTCAATTATTGCTGATTTTTGAGATACTAATACTTATTACGTGGATAAACTCGTTAACGGTAAAAAGTAAAGAAAGGAAATACTATTTTGGTTCTAATTATTTTTTAATAAATATCTCTATGTCAGAGTGACAAATAGTACAATTGCATGCAATTAATTATCTTTCATTGGAAGAACTATTAATGGGTACGTCAGCTATTTAATTTATTTTAGATACATAATTTACTTACGTTACTTAACACTAGCAATAGGTACGGTATTGCTGGATCTAAGGCAAGGAAGTAAAAATGTTTCTTAAATAATAGCTATTTACGTTACTAGACTGGAAAATGGTATTTTACGGGTCGACGAAAAACATTTACAGGGCGAGCCGTAGGCGAGTCCTGTAGTTTTGAGGAGACCCGTAAAATTATTTCCGGTCGAGTATCGTACATATTTTTTTTAATTGACCGGAAAAAAACTGTGTAAATTTTTAGTGTTATATTTAAACGACAATAAGGCAAGGCTGCTTCAATTATTTCATCTGGATTTTCCATGTCTGACTCCATTTTGGCAAAATGATGCTTTCTTTACTTTACAATATCTTGAACTGTCAAATAGTAACAATTGAACTCTGACAATTTTTGTCATGGCTAACAGGATTTTTTGATATCAGGGACCGGAAAGTAAATGAGAGACCGGAAAGTAAACTAGGGACCGGAAAGTAAATTAGTCCTGTAAAATAGCATTTTCCGCTTAAAAATTGAGTGGAAAATTCAATTTTCCGGTCAATTAAAAAAGTAAATTACCGACCTATTTAGTAGTAGTTCTGACCAAAGTCGGTGTTGCAAATATCAATTGGATTGGATAAAAAATAAATGCAGTATGGCGATAAAAACAAAATAGAAACTGAACTTTGACGACTTGTAACTCGAAAACGAATGACATTTTGAAAAAAATATATATGAAGCTCTACCCTTATTTTGTCAAGTAGAATCACCCCTTAAGTTTTGTGATCGATTTTTAAATCACACTGTATATAAAGGACTTTAAAAAACATGGTTATAAAAAAATAGTATACAAACTTAAGTGAAAAGTTTTATTTCTGTCTCAAAAAATGGTTTACCTCTCTGTAAACCATCCTTCTCTTGGCAATAATGAAACACCTCGGTATCTAATGTAGTCTTACAACCAAATATTTTCTTACTTCACTTTTACCATTATTAAGTACATTACCATGCTGTTGATATTTCAAAAACGAGCAATAATAGTCGTCTATGATAAAATATACAGAGGGTTCTATGAAAAAAAAAGTTGACAATGAAATTGTTGTTTTTGAGATCTTCCATTTACACCAATATAATTAGTGTTTTTAAGTGGGCGAATTATTTCGTGTATAAATAAAATTGGGCCAACCTCTAGATTTGTGAGTTAACTAAACTTTCTTGAGAAAATTTCTAAAAATAAAAAAATATCGTGGCCTGTGATTTACATGCAAAATACAGTGTCAACTTGAACACTTTTAACTAATAGAAACTTATTATCTGTTGTTCCTTTTTTTATTTTAAAAGGGCTAATAGGTAGAATGGTTTTCTCCGGGTTTGCCCTTTTGATCAAATAAATTTAAACAGGACTGGACTTACAGGACTTTTTTCAAAAAGCTGCATTTAAGCTCATTTCTAAAGAAATCGGATTTGTCTACAATTAAGCTAATACGTTATAAACCTTTTTTTAACTTTTGACAGCATCCAACTTAGTAACCATGGTAACCCCACATTTTTGGTTTTCAAAGCCAACTAAAAAAAATCTTATTAAAACCAAGAAAAATGCATCCTTTATGTGGCGCACCATTTACCAAGAATAAATATAAATAAATACGATTTATCTTGCAACGAGGTTAAATACAGCATTTTGGATAAAGTTTTGTAAGTCCAGTCTTGTCTAAATCTATTAGACCCAAATTAGCGAACCTAAAGAGAACCTATTTACTTACTAAATAGTTCTGACTAGTTAAAAGTGGGCAAGTTTAATTTGGCCAACACTGTATGTGTTTTTACAGCTTAAACACGAATTTGTCCGTAAGTTTTGCTGCATTACCCAACAGTTTTTAGCAAACAGTCAAATTTACATTTTTTTTAATATTACGGAATTATGACTTGAATGCCAAATTCTAACATTATCCGATACTTTTTTGTAGCGTGTTATAAAGACACACGGTAACTTATAAATTTTTTTTTATCTTTGGACAAACCACGAAGGCTAAAAGCCTAAATACTAACGTACCGTGGGTGTCTTAAGCGAGGTAAGAGGATGTTTGTTGACACGGGACTTAAATACTTGAAGATTTGGGGGGAAGGAAAGTCCTCCGCGGGCAGCAGGTTCCACAACCTAGAAACTCTAGGGATAAAAGAACGAACAAAGTGGGAAGTTCGGGGCCTGTCCAGTTGGACCGTATAGGGATGCATACGCGCGGAACAACGAGGTTATCTGTTGGGAACCGTAAGTGGAGGAACTATACTGGAAAATTCTTCAGAGCAGAAGCCATGGAAGTACCTATAAAAAAGCGATAAATCCCCCACAGCCCGACGATGTGCAAGAGAGGGAAGCCTTTCTGTAAGTGAAGGATCATTAATGAGACGAATAGCTCTTCTTTGAATAGAATCGAGAATGCTTAGGGTTGTGGGGGACGCCATGCCCCAGATATGAGAACAATATTCCAAGGGAGGTCGGATTTGGGACACATATAAAGTATATAAATTAGAAGGGGAAAAATACTTTTTGGCTCGAAAGAGAAATCCAAGCTTTTTGAAGCTGCCGTGACTATAGATACAATGTGCTTATGCCAGTTAAGGTTTCTTTCAAATGTGACGCCCACAAGATTAAAGGTGTCTTTGCTCTGTAAAACTTGGCCGCTCATAAGTAGAGGATGAGTATTTGATGACTCTTTTCGCGACAAAGAACATGATTGTGTTTTGGATGCATTAAAATGGACGAGATTTTTAGCGCCCCAATCCAATATTAAATTAAGATCCTGCGAAAGAGATATCTGCATCGCGCTGCGTTTGTTTTCCAAGTCAGGTTTAGTAATGGGTTTAGGAACCTGAAAACTGGAGTGAAGGGTACTATCGTCGGCGAAACTATGAATGGAATTAGTTGTAGACGAGAGAAGGTCGTTGATGTGAAGAAGAAACAATGTTGGTGCCAGAACTGAGCCCTGAGGGACTCCAGCATTTACTTAGTGAAAGCTTAAAGAATGGCCGTCCACAATAACTGATATACGACGATCAGATAGATAACTAGAGAGCCAAGTACAGAGTTTAGTTGAAAGACCATAGGAGGGAAGTTTATTAAGAAGTGCGGCATGCCAGACCTGGTCAAAAGCTTTGGATATATCAAGAACAACGATCTGGGACTCACCTAGAAACTCAAGAGACTTATTCCAGCAGTGTGATACGAAGGAAAGAAGATCTGCTGTAGATCTTTTGTGGCGAAATCCATACTGCCTGTCATGCAAAATTTTGTGTTTTTCTAAGTATGTACTTAAGAATTTGTGAATTAATTAGTTTTTCCATTACTTTACAAAGAACTGAGAGAATTGAAATTGGTCTATAGTTAGATGAAAGAGATTTAGATCCTTTCTTGGGAATAGGTTGAACACGTGCAGCTTTCCAGCTTTCCGGAAAGATACCTGTGTCGTAAGAAATTCGAAAGAGCCGAGTTAAGATTGGTGCAAGGCCTGGAGCACATTTGTTTTAAACGATTGCTGGTATGCCATCCAGCCCAGACAATTTCTTGGTGTTAAGGGAAGAAAGGATACGGTTTGTCAAGACGCTAATGCATTATACACAAAAAGAAAACAAATGTCAATGACGTAAAAATAAGTAAAGATTTACAGAAGATATTGTCATTCTTGGTTTATCCTTTTACAGTTTTTAAAACTACAAAATACGCGCCATAACATCAGATTAAATTCACATTAAAAAAAAGCCACATGATACAGGCAGATTAAATGACATCCTGTCGTTTTTTAAAAATATTACTCTTCTGCAATTTTTTACTGTTTTCAGGTAGAAAACCATCATAATCATTTTACAATCGCAATTTCGCAGTGGTGCAATCCACAAAAAAATCCACTTACTGCGGGCCAATTTTGGTCCTGCAACGAACTCGCCAAAAGTAATAAAAATGTGGCACATTGTTTGCTGCAAAGCAACTTTTTGCTTCTTTTACCCATGTCTGACACACCAGGAATGTAATCTGGTTATTCTTACACCCGGAGGGCCTACTCAACTAACTGGCAGGCCGGAAACAGGTTGATTTTATAATGAGGTCGGTGCATGATGTCTGGGGAAAGTTATGCATAATGTTGTAAGGCAATGTTTTGATGTGCTATTAGATCAAGTGGACAGGTTTACAGAATAATAGGTTAATTTTTTTTGTTTGTTAGATAGTTTCTTCTTTATATGCAAATGACTTTAAACTACATTAGAGCAGTGGTTTTTTACTATTTTAATGACATAATATTTCAATATAAGAAAATATTGTTAATTGGTTTTAACATTTTATGATAAACACAAGAAAAATGTTTACAATAGAATCTGTAATAGTAGGAAAAAGAATATATTAGGTAATAATATAGTTAATCATAGCAACGGAATAAGTAGTGATGCACGATATTTCAAAACAGTAAGATAATTTTATTTTCAATACTAGCTCCAAAATTACCATAAAGCATTTGTTTTCTTATTTAAGAAAACTTTATATTGATTGTGCATCGCCTATCTAAAAATCAGCTGAGAGGACATTATCTCTGTTCTAAAAGACAGTGGGTTTAACTTTATGAACAAAGCCACAACCTTTAGTCCCTAAAAACTAATTGCAAAATGGGGATTTTGGTATTAAATCCAATGAATAATTTGAGGTATTTTAAACATTAATATTTTGTATATGGACTATTTTTAGAAAAAATATATTATAAGAATTTAAAGTTATGCCATCTGCAAAATATATTAATGGCATTAACAATCGATATTTTAATGCAATAGCCACAAAAAAGAAAGAAATAGTTTTAGAATGATATTAAACTGAAACTGATGCTTTAAAAAATATATTGATTTTAATAACCCTCTAATGCTTTTAATCAAAAGTTTTAAGCTACAATCACCGTTCTTAACCAGTATATTTTTAAATTTTTTGTTTCTGTTAGTTGAGCCGAGAAACACCGACAAAACCTTCGCATGAATATTAAAGCCATATTCAAAATATTAAATGGTTGTTCATTAGCACAAAGGTGTTAAAATTAACCCAAAATTCACTGACCTTGAAACAGACCTTCAAATCTTGCTAATGTTTATTTACCATAAGATATATTTCTCCTGATCTGATGGGTCTAGACCATCAATAATACTTTTTGTTTAACAGACTTGTGTCAGAACTGTCTACACCAAAATATAAATGTTGAAATCATTAGTCATTTTTTGCCAGGTACGACATTTACAGGGATATTAATTATGTACATTTTAACCGGATAATCAATCAATAAAGAAAAACCACTTATTTTTTAAAGCTTTTAAAAGAAATTGCTTCGGTAATTATGTAATAGGAGTTAATTATTTATTGAACGTGTGAATTCAGTTAAAACCTTTCATCACTTTGACACCTCTGCCGTATGTTTGACACTGGTCAATGAACCATAAATTTTTCAAAAGTCTTTATAATTGAAAAATTCCTTGTTTGTATCCTGATTGTAGTGAATAATTACTAGATTAAATAATGTTTTGAACGAAATGTTATGGCATTAAAAAAATGTATACTTTTTTCCTACCCTGTGTATTGTAACCAGTATCACCATTAAAAAGATCTTTAAAAAGTTTTATAGAGATACTACATTCAGTACATCTAACTTTATTAGTTTCAGAAATATGGCCATCCAACTCAGGTATTTAGGTAGTTTTTAAAGTACCACCATTTAGTAATAGGTAAATGTATTGACTATATTCTAGAGTTATAAAGTACTCGTCAGGAGCTTTAAAATTATGTGCCGCAAAACCCCCTTTTCATTTAATTTATTTTCCCAAGATAGCACCAATTCGCTATCTTGAAATTTTACTCTAAAATATAGTATTTATGCATCAATTCCAAATCTCAAGGTTTTACTTTTTAAATTGATCCGTTCAAAAAATAAAGACCGATCGCAAACACAGCCACTTGTGGTCACCACCGGTGGCCGCCACACACTACTGACTAATCTTTTTATGCAAGTTTGTGGCGGATTTAAGCTGCAAACTGCGGCAGCAACCATGTCTTGATGCTTGTAGTCGGCGGCGGCCACTTTGTAGTCAGCAGCGTGTGGCGGCCACTGGTGGCGACCACAAGTGGCTGTGTTTGCGACCGGCCTATTTAAACTGCATGAAAAGTTTAGTCAACAGCGTGTGGCGACCACAAATGGCTTTGTTTTCCACCGGCCAAAAGGAGGATGGGATTTTAACTGCACTCTATAGTTTTTTAACCTTATGTCTTAAATTTCTTTATTATGTTATGTTTTATTTCTGTATTTTATAAACAATTTCTGGCAAATGCCAGTGCATCAACGCCATGAACAAAGCAAAATCCAGGATCAACAATAATGTCTACTTTAGTTATACATACCATACCCTTTAGTAAAGAAAAGACAAATTAATTATTATTATAAGACAAGATTAGTTTTAAGAACTTTAATAATGTGAAATAAACACCAACTAAAGTAATAAAATCATAGAATAAATTATTTAAAACACTGACATGCTTGCTACGAATCGTGAGTCACGGTCTTTTAGCTTTCTCCTCATAAGAAAAGAGTTGTAAAAAGCAGTGCTACTAGCAAAAGTTAATAGTAATATGCACTTTGTTAAATAATTAAATTAATTTGTAATATACATTTAACAAATAAAGTCAAGCATATATTAGAAAAACTATCCTGTTTAGAGATATGTTATTAGAGGGATTCTGTCTTTAATTAGCAAAAATTTAAAAAATAATTATATGCACAGGGTTGCCAATTTTAAATTTACGAAATTACTATACGGCACTATTTTTCTTTAGTGAAAAAGTATACTTTTCAAATTAAGGGATGATATAATGTGACACCAGATACCAATCTCGTATAATGGCACCTGTATTTTACTTACAGCCTAACCAGAAATTATATAAACTTTGATCATTTTTAAATGGAACACTCTGTATATTTTTAACGTGACAACGTCTTATAATTTGATAGACCCGGCTGCACGCACAAAAAACATGACTAATGCGGCGTTACCTCGCGCGTTTCATTTAAGACTTGAAGTGCAAGCGAGACGGCGAAAAATCCGAGAATGAGGTACAATATCCGTGTTCGGCAGCGTTCGACATCTGTTTCTCTCCTACTTGAGTGAGCGTGCAGTAAAAAGGGAATGTGGTGTCAATTGTTTATAGCAACGATAATTGCAGCGATA
This sequence comes from Listronotus bonariensis, assembly GCA_014170235.1. Taxonomy (NCBI): domain Eukaryota; kingdom Metazoa; phylum Arthropoda; class Insecta; order Coleoptera; family Curculionidae; genus Listronotus; species Listronotus bonariensis. The sequence continues at coordinate 52,439 of JACEGR010006014.1, read as the reverse complement.
AAGGTAATGATTCTTTCGTCGTTGTCACGTTCAACTATCGACAGTAAACTGATTTTGCAGACAACCGATTTTTTTTCAATTTGATATGTACATCGTGTCTTAGATATATAATCGTTTGTATATTCATAAAAAATGGTGTTTTAAAATATCCAAATGATCGCTCCATATGTAATTTATAAAAAAGGGAAAATTACAAAAATTAAAAATGTTTAAATTAGTTCTTTTAAAAGACTACCTTCTAAGGCCACTCTAATACGAATTACTATTTATTTGGAAGTGCTGTAAAATTTTAGCTTCTGATAACCCATATAATTTTAATGGAACATTAGAAGAAATATTAAATAGAACAGCAACATTAGTATAATATATTATAATAACTTATTAAAACATACCATGTAATACAAATGTCCATCTACGTTGCTTATAATTTTTTTGGTAATTTTTTCTGTATATACTAGTTAATAATATTTTTAATAATAAACAATAACTTTTTGGTACCAAAACACTAAACTAAAATTATACGATTACGGTTTCAACTTTTTTGGTTTTTGAGATTCTTAGAACCAATAAATAAAAGATGATAATTTTCATGTCATCCTTTTTACCAAAAGGTTTTTTATGTAATTTTATTCTAAAATATATTTTCTGTTTTACGCTAAAGATAATTTACATGAGCCATGCAAATATCGCTGTCATTATTTATTGATGCAATTATGCGGGGGCACTCCTAAATAGTACCGGCGTCTGACATTTTTAGGTATTAATTTTAAACCGTGTTATTTATATCTGTAAGTATGTGTGTATAATTATAAACGAAACGTTAAATTCTTGCGCAATTTAAAGGGAAGTTGAGGCTTAGACACTTTCGTTTGATATTTATCAAACTTGAATAATGCCAGAATTGAATACACGATTTTCTGCATCTTATAATTTAAAATAAAGATTTTCTTGGAGGCTAAAATGATCTTATATGATTTTTGATATAAACTTATTTTAAATAATAAACGATCTGCTATTATTTTGAAACTTCAGAGCTATTAAGTCATCACAAGTCTACAAATCTATCTTCACCAATGAAACGTGGTTAATGGTATGACCTTTCCGTTCCTCACTTTAGAACTTATTTCTACCTATTCTATTACACTGTTATCTTTAATAGTAAAGTAACAGTGACATTAGTAGAATTATTAGTTTAATTTATCTACAGGCTGAATTAAAAAACATGTGAAAACGCTTAATACGAAACTCATCTATCAAAAATAGGACAAAAATAATATACAGGTTCTTTCAGATGCTGATCCTTAAAGAAGTGAATTCTTGGATTATTTTAAGAAAAAGAAAGTTTAAAAAACTATTTTCTAAATGGCTTAACATATTTTGAAATTCAGGGTAGTAAAATTATTAAAATTTATCTTTTTTGTATAATATATGTCATAGAACTTTAAATATTTTAATAATACTGATGGTCCTAGGTCACTATACATTAAGAAGAATTTTCTGACAAAAAACTTTTTTATATCTTTCTATGGCGTTCGAGAGGATTTTTAACTAAATATAAAGAAAAATATAGTACAATACTATCTTTTTTTTTAACAAACAATATTTTTAGAGTTTCCATTCACTTTTGTTATTATTATATATATTTATATTAGGGTATTATTTCTTTAAGGCATGTTTAAATTGTTTTCACGATAGTTCTAAATAGGTTTCAAATATATAAAAAAATCGTACCAAATTTCAGCTCTTAATTATGAAATTAACCCGGCCCCCACGAGCGCCAAAGTGTTAAGTAAAATTAACATGGAAAAAGTTCTGGTTAGTTATTATTAATATTTAGGTTTTCCTCTAATGAGGGAATCATATCGATACATGATAATTCTTGTTACAAATTTAACGCTCCACAAAAAGGTTTATTATGATTTTTTGCTAGCTTAATTGCTTCAAAAGTTATTCCATGTTAAATTCATCAATATTCAATGTTTTTGATATTTGATGATTTCGACATCGAATAACTTTTAAACCAATAAAGTTAGCAAAAACCATAAGAAACCCTATTTACAGAGCGTTAAATTTGTAACAAAATTATTTTGTGTCAATATAATCCGTTCATTACTGGATTACTTAAAAATTCCATATTAATAAGGGAAACTTTTCCATGTTAATTTTACCTAACACTTTGGTTGTCATGGGAGCGGGTTATTTAGAGATGCAATTTGTCCCAATTTTTTATATATATATATATATATCAGGAACTCATTCAGAACTACCGTTGAAAAATCAAACATATTCTAAAAAAGGACTAACCTAATGGCTATAAAGATTTAATTAAGAAAATGCCCTTTTGTAATTTTGAAGACCCTATTGTTAAAAGTGTTTTTAAGAAAGGCAAACATACCTCTGTGCTCTTTACAAATATTTACCTGGTGGTTAAGTAAAAATTAATTATTTACTACTTATTAATACAGGATATTAATACATGATGGGGGTCATTTCAAAATGGTTCTATATTCTAGTTTAACAAAATCGGAAAAAAACCGTTTGTTTCAAGTAGAATTCTATTTTTTTAGAATAGAGTATTATTAATAAAATAGTAAAATTGTAATTCTGTAAACTATTTTCAGCTTCGATTGGGTAAAATTTTAAAATTTAATTTGAATATGCATCGGTTTAAAACAACAAAACGAATAGGGTGCATTTTGGCAGAATTTTTATATCCAGGGAAATATTTTATCAGTAAAAAATTATGCCAATCAAAACAAATATAATTTAAAATTCAACACAAAAAGAAACAAGACACTGAAGATAAATAAAATAATTTCAAATCAATTTATTGAACTCAAAGATCGTTGAATTCAACAAAACATGGAACTTCATCGTCTTTCAGAGAAGAATATTTATTTGAGTTGTCATTAGCTTCTATATCTTTAGTGATTTTTTAAAGGGCTGCATTTATGGTTATCCTTTTACTTTTATATACAATAAACTGTCAATTATTAACAAAATTTAACATGTTTTCATGCAACTAGGCTTAACTATCATGATTAAACTGAGAACAGGTTGTATAAATTACGGGGTTAAAATACGGATCGGCGATTGACCAAATGGATAAGACCCACTTTGAAACGGCGCTATCGATGGATATTCGATTATTGAGCGTGTTGCTTATAGAATTAGAACATATCTCGAAGAAAAAAATAAATACAAACATACCTGACCATATAAAAATATGCTTACATCTCTCAGGGTCGGTCATATTAACTTTCCGAGGGGGTCATATCAACTTTAAATGCCAATATTTACAATTAGGTGTGTAATTAGTTAAATTCGTAATTTAATTACACAAGGATGTGGCAAGAAAGGGGGGAGGTATGGCCCCCTTATGATTGCCACTAACATCTCTTACTCGATTTTGGTTAAAAGTAGATAAGGCGCATTTTGAAATGATGAACCCCTCAAATAATAATTAAAAAACTTAAAATGTTTGCTGTTATGATTAAAAACAATTTTTCTTCTATTTTAATACATAAATGTAAATTTAAAATTGTTTCAATTTTCACATCTTTTCAAATGTGAATTTGATTTTGTAATACTATCCATATATTTTATACCTTCCTATTTTCGGCAAATTATTACCAAGAAAACACCTAAAAATAGAACAAAATTTGCATATGGTACAATGTGGGGCTTTAGGTATCGAAGGCGAGGAAAATTTGATACTTCCTTCTTTAGTCGGACATCAGACTAAGTCTGTTAGCACTTGAAATGGTGTCGTTTACAGTTTCTTGATTTTCAAATGTAACTTGTCAAGTCGGGTATATTTTTTGATTTGTAATTGTTTTTGATGTAAGTTAAAACAGACATGCAAGAGTTATAAATATTTATACTGTGGAAATTTGGATTGATACTAACAAAAGCAACATAACAGGGCTGATGTTTTTGGGTCAATATGTGTTTAGTTTAAAAATTTATTATTTTCTTTGTTTTTATACCTTCATTAAAATAATATTTTGTTCAACTGGGTTTATTAGAAAATTATTAGGAACAAAAACAAAAGGTGACATTTTATCATAGATAACTCACATTTAGATGGACCAATCAACTGTAATTTGTCCCACCGCAAAATTATTTTGTCTCTGGTAAAAAAAAAACAAGAAAATATATATTAAATTAAGTGTTGTTATTAGTGACTTTTTTATTAGTTTTTCAAGTGACTCTAAGTGACATGTTTTATAGGTTTACCTTTGGTCCCCATGCAGCAATAGTATCTATAACTTCATATTATTAAAAACGCTTGTGTTTAAATAACTGTAATTTTAAAACTTAATATATAGGTATACTACTTATTAGGAAAAAATATGTTATGTTTTTTTAAATTGTTTAGTTTTGCATTTTTTTTTTTTTGTAATATATATGTGGTCCCAGAAAAACTCCGTCGCAACGTATGTCCGTCGGACAACCACGATATTTTTTAAAATCAAAATATAAATGGCGTAGTGTGTACACTGTCAGTAAGTTGGTATTCTTAGTAAATGATTTTGAGCATTCGCCATTCTTTTTATCATAACTGCGGCCTCAGTCGACCAAGTTTCGCAAAAAAGTGGTTGGTTCTAATTTGTGTCCATGAGACAATCAGGCAGAAGTAAGTAAATAATAAGTATGTTTTAATAAATTATGGGGTTTAAGATCGTATTTGATCTAAATATTACTGTGAGCATAAAAATGCCATAAATAAAATATGTTCTATTAAAATGTCCGTCGGTCCAAAAGTCTCTTGAAAACAGCCACTTAAATAACTGAGGTAAGGTGTTAATAAATTATGGTGTTTGAATGGTATTTGATACTAAATTTTAATGTAAGTAACAAACAAAAATGTAATTGAACTCTATTGGACAGTTTAAAGTTTAAAAGTTTAAAAATGTCCGTCGGACAACCAGTCTCTTGAAACATCAGTCACTTGGATAACTTAATTGTTAGTAATATGGCTTTATGACTGAAAATTTAGTTAGCTCTGTTGGTTAGTAGTGACCCGACTTGTTGATCCTGGTTAGTTAAAAATAAAGATACGGCCGATACGGGGCTGAATGACCTTTATAATATAAATAATATAAAATAATATAAATTAAACCAGAAAAAAATGATAAACATATAAAAAATTTAAAACTGGGACAAAAAAATTGATTGACCTAGATACTCAGTGGCTAGTAGCATTTTTGGGATTTTTACTATATCGCACAGACAACAAATCGATGCATTTACAAGCATGCGTATTTTAAAATCCACGACCAAAAACGATTTAACTAAACATTTCTTCGTGTAGAGTTATCTGAAGCAAAAAATGTCGGGAAAAATTGAATATATCACATAATTCCATTACCAAATATGTATCATGTATGAAACGTTTTATCATGTTATTTCTGGTTATCCGTAAGTAAAAAATGCAGGCTGTTTAAGTTGCTATGAAAAAATAAATTTTGACATTTTTGTACACATATCGACGCACTGTGCGATGTATCACCTTGTTTACATGACGGTATTTGTTTAATATCTACGACCGTCTTCCTTTTACGCATTGCCTGTGAACCTTCTGATTTAGCTGAACATGTATTGCGTTACTGCACCATTTAAAAAATATGTTCTATTGTTTAGATCAGTTATTTTCCTAGATTAGTTCATTAGTAACAGCCAATTTTGTATACCTGAATATTAATTTCATAACATGTATAAAAAAACTAACATTTAAACCATTTTTATAGTTCCGGTGAGAGTTTTTATTGCAGAATTAATGTAGAATATACATTTTACTACTTAGAGATTTTAGTCTGTTCCTTTTGGACTATAGGGTTTTATTACTTCATAATTACTATAAGCAATTTTTTTATGGGTACTAATGCTTTATTTATAAAGTAATAAAATTGTCTGAGAGCATGCGAGTTTTTTAAACACGGTTGGCAGTTGTCGAGATTGTCTATAGCAATAAATTTTGCCAGGAAATTATATTTACATATAAATTAACAATTTACATACATATAAGTAAGTTTAGTGGATTTATTTATAACATCAGTAATAAATATCAATTTATTCAACAATTCGAATCTATTATCTAGGTAATATATGTTTTTCTTTTTAAAAAATGCATTAAAAATGTGTAAGTTGTTTTACCTAATGATTAATAGACTTTCGTGTTTGCTTGGCGTAAAACCGATTTTAGTTGTTGTAATAAATTAATATTAAAATATGACTCTAAATAAAGTTATTTATGATTTACATAATTAGCTTTATAGCTTTTATTTGTTTTTAGTTAATTATAAAAAAGCTGACACATACATGGTTAATTCTGGTTAGAGAGCTTAAGGACGTTCCCAAGGAGTACTGCGACCATTTTTTTCGGTTTTTCATTTTTATCTTTTACAAAAATAGCTAAAATAAACAAGTTTGCATATTTAAACGCTATTTTAAATTTAAAAATATTTTTTTATATAAAAATTTTTAATATTGTAAAAAATAATAGTACTTTCCTCTTGAGCAAAATTCACATTTTTTGAGATACCTCGTATACGAGTACCGCTCATATGTGTTTTTTTAAGATAAACATTTGGTATATCCTTAATTATTAATTCTCAGTTTTTGGTAAAAATTCTAAGAAAAGTTAAAATAATATTTAAATAAACGTGCCCTAAAACGTCCGTCAGGATAGGACATACATGTTAATTATGCAAATTTTAAAAGCTTATATCTAGAAATTTAGTCCCACAAGGCCTATTAAAAAAAAGCTATATATAGAGGACACTTATAAGAATGTGTATTCGAATCTTTAAAAAATCCTAAGAAAGGTGATTTTTTGGGAACGTCCTCAAAGATATTCATTACCATAGACCGGATTTCATGCATTTGGATATTTATGCGCTTTTCATCGCTAAACGTATATTTTCTCTAAAATATAGTTATTATTTTAATTATTATAATAACTTTGTGTTAAATTTATCACTGAAGTTTAAATTCTGTTTGGGATTTTTTAGATATTTAGATTTTAACAACTCAATTCAAACTGTAAGCCAGGGCTTCCCAAACTGTGCGTCGCGACGCTTCAGGGCGTCGCACTGTCGTCCCAGGGGCGCCGCGTGTTAAAAAGACAAATAAGGAAGCGGGAAGGATCTTTTTGGTATTCTCGGCTCACAAGGGCGTCATAAGACAATTGGAAGCTTTCAAGGTTTGAGAACCTCTGCTGTAAGCCATTTGGAGAGTAAATTATTTTATACCAAGATATCAACAAGGACATACAATAAATTTCGCTATTACTTATTTTAAATAAAGGATCCGTTGTGGCAAATGTTAATTTCATCGTTTTATGACGTATTTGCTCTCCTTAAATACTTGTCAGAATTTTACAGGAAATACTACACAAGATCGCTAATATACTTTTCTTTTATTTTAAAAAATACATACATATAAACAGGCATATACACTTTCAGCTAAATAAAAAGGTACACAGAGAATGCGTGGAAAGGAGAGAGTCCAACGGGTGTTGAACACTATTAAGTATGTAAACATGATGACACATCATTCCCGTTTTAATGTTGTTTTACTGGCTTATATACCTTTAAAGTTGGCTCAACATGTATATTTTTAAAATCTTTTGCTAATCTGGATAAACGCGAAGCAGCTTTAAAAACTTGCGGTTTGTATGATGTATACAGGCAAATTTATTACTGTATAAGTAAAGAACCAGTACCCATAAAAAATTGGCTAATATTTAATGATGCATCGGTACTTTTGTGGAAGTAATAAAATCTTACAGCCAAATTTAAAACAGCTGTCGGTAATACAACTAAATAATCTGTTAATTTTGTGTTGACATTTGTTGTATGCAATGAGCTTTCGGAGAATTATAAAAATGTTTTGACAGTTTAATATTATTTTTTACAACTAACATAGTTAATAAAGAAAACACTGTATTTTGTTGAACCTACTATAATTATTTATAATTTACCCCTTGAATAGTTACCAGCTTTATCCCATAACAAAGATCATACAGCGTGTTACAAAATAACCATTTTAAGAGGTCATTTTTGAGGTTAATTTTTTTATAAACAATAAACATTGGTAATATATCTAAAAATCGATTATTTTAAACTTTGCTTGTATACGCGCATTTAGTGTGACGTCACACAAAGTTGACGTTTTTCTAACCCTCAAGAACAAACCTAGTAGAGGCAGTCTTGCCGCTTAGCTAGGGCAAAAATCCCATGCTTAAAAATCAATAAACTTTAGTTCTGCATAATCCTACCGGTCAGCAGGACCAAAAGCGATAGATTATACTCTTGTCATATTTCTTTCTCATGCCCTTTTTACACTGCCATAAAGGCTGACTCTAGAGGTATATTTTTAACGCTTTGTGTAGAAAGGTAGAAAGTCTACAAACCTCTACACCCCTCTCCTTTCCATAAATCAAAGAAATGTTTCTAAGAAAAATATACTTTATTTTTTATTTTTGTTACATAAGAGGCACTATTTAAGATATTTCCTATCTATCTATAACCTTTCAGCATTAATATCATCGATTGATGTTCGTAAAAATTATACTATTGTTCACATAGTTAGGTTAGGTGAATGAATATCACAAATAATTAAGAAAATTTAGAGTCACAAATATTCTCCACTAGACACAAACACTTTAAAACACTCAATAAACTCACATAAATCGCGGTATTTTAACTTTCAGCAAAAATTCCCATAATAAAAATCTATTGTTTGGATTCCTTGTCTGTGTCGTGACGTCAGAACTGAATGCGCGTATTTTTGAAATAAATCTTATGAAAATTTACACACTCCTGTTATATATGCCATGTAGGTATTTATTTTTTATCTTAAGATATAAAAACACAACTTTAAAAAACATTAGGGCTGGGTTTATCCAACTTCGTAAACCTAAATTTATTTCCTAATTTTAAGAGCTGACTATCTGATTTCTGTCCGTTTTGAATCATTCAGTCGAGAGCAAAGTTTGTAGGAATTAGAGAATGAAGGATAAAAAGAGGATAACCAAGTCTATTCCAGGTCTTAATAACCTTATTTTGTTTTTTATTGGAAGGAAATAACTTAAAATGTTTGTAGTTTTTAATAATTAATAGTTTAAAAACTAAAAACACGCTTTTATATGCAACCGAACTAAAAATTAAAAATAATTTTTCATTAAAAAATATTTTCACTTCATAGTAAAAAGCGTGGGGTGCTTAATATATTAAATGTTATAATTATTATATTTTGCCAATATCTATGATGGAAAAGTTATGAAAAATAGTAAAATGCACCCAATGCTTTACTATGAAGTGAAAATATTTTTTTTTTAATGAAAATTATTTTTTAATTTTTGTCTGGTTGCATATAAAAGCGTGTTTTTTTAGTTTTTTTAAACTATTAATTATTTTTCATTTTTTAGTTCGTTATATTGCACAAAATTTTAATATAACAGTAAATTAGAACATACTATTTAATTAAGCAGCAAAAAAAATAAACAGCCCCTATGAAATGACAATGTAGCAAATTTGTAAATTTGCAAAAGATTGCAACTCACTAAAAATGTCTTCTTCATTAAGTAGCAGTTTCAAATTTTGCCAACAGATGGCAATCCAGGCAATGTTTGACCGTTGCCAACATTTTTGAACCACTAAAAAAATTTCTTCTTCATTTAATAGCAAAGTTTGAAATTTTTCCAACAGATGGCATCCTGGGTGTTGTTTTTATAATATAATGGAATTTTTTTCCTGCGATTAAAAAAAAAAAAGATAAAGGGATACTGTTTGCAGACTATTGCATTGTTATGGGTCCTTTAATACGTGTGCAAAGTTTCAAAGAAATCGAATAGCTGGAAGTTGGTTAAAATTAGGCTCAAAAAGATTCCGTTACATAGGCAGCCAGATAGATAGTTACAACCCAAGTTAATAAAAGCGTGTTAAAAGGTACATTTTGGGACTTATGTTTATAGAAAATTAAGCTCTATTTTAACCCCAAAAATTCGCCCTTAAACTATTGGTAAAACATTTTAAAACACCCTGTATTTGGATAAAATTAAGATTACAAAAGTATATAAAATTTTAAATTTAGTACATAACACCACCAAAGATTATAGCATAATACGCGCTTCGCGTCGGAAAACAACACAGTCTCGAGCTAAAATCTAAAGCTTTTTTCCCTTGTATAATAAATAACTATTGTTTCTAATTGCTTGAAATTGTCACTTACCTATTAACATATTTTGACCCACTTTTCTGTATTTTATTCTTAATTAATTTTAATATTATACCGGGTGTGACAAAATGTTAATAAGAGAAATTATGGGTAGATTCTACATAAAAAAATACAAAGAATAGTGGATATAAACATGGATTCGCAGTTTTTTTTTTTTTGTTCTCAAGATACAGGGTTTAAACTTAATAAAAAGCTGAAAAATTTCAAAAGACCTATTTACGTAAAAATTTTTAGACTGGATGTAAACCTTACTTAAATAAGTATATATTGTTCCCAATAAAAAATACAAAACCTAATTTTTACGAGAAAAACTTTCCTCAATGCTTTTTTAAAGACCATAGTTAACTGGATTTAATTTCTTTTTTCTTTTCAAACAAACAAGATACGAGAAAAAAATTAAAAGACATAAAAGCTGTGATTTTATATGCCGAATCTAAAGAAAGCACACAAATTTTACACACATTTACGCAATCTGTGGCATACCGTTTTTTTTTTGGTTGGAAATATTTCTTAGGTTGCCTCCTAAGACCCCACTGAACTTAGAAAATGTAATTAGGTTAGTAATAAATGACCCTCTTAATGCCTTAAATAACATTGTCAAATTAAAGCAAAATTGGGTAAGGATATTTAGGATTAAAGCAAAAACATTTGTATTACAAGTTTAATACGCTGTATGTTAAGTACAAGGAATTTGCGGAGCCACGTTTATATAAACTTTTTTTATATATTTTTATAATACCCTTAAATTTTCTTAACAACATTCTGTTACACCCTGTATAAGTGGTATTAAAGGTTTCAATAATATCGTTTTACGAATGCCTGCCTATCCAATATCCACAGGAAATATTACTAGGTTCTCAAAGTACCGTTAGTCAAGAGAGATTTGCATTTCCATATGCACATAAGTTATGCGCCATTTCAAGCCTGGAATCAGGTTAATCCGGTATATATATACGTTGCAGCAAAGATATCAAAGGACATTTTAAGCTCTAGTGGCTTTTTAGTGCTTAGTTTATTTCTATAATACAATGTATGTGGGTACATTAATTGTTTTTATTATAGGATGAAATTGTTGCTAAAAGACCTTATTTTTGACCAGGGTCGTACGCAGAAAGTAGTTTTGGGGGAGGGAGGGCAACGAGAAAAAATTACGGACTTTAGGTCGAGAAACAAAGCGGTCTAGGTATATTGCAAAAACAAAAAAACTACATGTAGGCAAACTACAGTAAAAGCACAGAAACGTGTAATTTGATTGGATTAAAGCGCTACAAACGGTTACGCAAAACTGTCACATTGGGGGAAGTGGGGTCATGGTTAGTGCTTTATAAAGAAATAAAAAAATTACTAACCCGAACTCACCATGATCCACCTGACGTGACAGTTTTGCATGACCGTCTGTGGCGCTTCAAACCAACCAAATTACACGTTCCTGTGCTTTTTACTGTACTCTCGTGTAGACGTTACTTTTAGGAAACAACCCATCTTTAAGAGGTCTATTTTAGGCTTCTGGAGGTGGCCATTACCCCATTGTCCCCTCCCCTGGCTCTGTTCTTGACTGTATAACTCTGACAGGAAATATGTTTCTCTAAATTCTCAATTTTTTATCGTTACCTAAAAATCTGTCAAATTCTACTGCAACTTAAAATTATTTTGATTAATATCAAATTGTTTTTATTCTTCCAAAAGTAATAGAAAATAGTTTTTGTAAAAATTATTTTTCGGAAAAAATAGCTATTCCAATTTCTTTCAGATTCTTTTTGTCCTTTTTTCTTGTCTTTTTTTTCAAACAAAATTTCTTTTTAAAAAAACTTTCTTAAGAGTTGGGTTTAACAATATTATCTTTTTTTTAATTTTTTAATTACATGGGGATATTTAGTAGTACATTTAAAAATATATATGTTTCTCAAGTTTATGATAACAACCCCCTTTTTTAATTATTATGATTTTTTAAATTAATTTTGTTTAAATATTGTCTGTTTTGTATTTGACGGTTAATCGCAGCGGTTAATTGTTTCAGATAATTTTAAATGTTAATTGGTTTATTTTTCCTTAATAGTTAGGTAAAATTTTATTTTCATAAATAATTACTTACTAAAGTTGCCGTGAGCGATACATATTCTGTATTCCAGATTTTAATTTTAATTGTAATTAGTAATTTTAATACAAATATAACATACAGGAAATTTAAAGATTTATGGTTTCCACAAAGGATGGCACTAAGCGACAATTGCATTTTATTTTTTTTGGTTTTAAGGAAAGCAGAGTATAAATCTTTCGTTGATTTTAAGAAAAAACGTTTAAATAAACTCATGAGCTAAATCTCCTAAATTTAAAATACAGTGTAATACAGTTTCAAAAAATATATCCCTTGACAGTTATAAAAAAAGTAATGCAAAAATGAATGACAAAGTCAAGTTTTAACGAATCTTACAAAAATATATTTGATTCAAGTTCTCTAAAAGACACATGATGACAAACGAAAAGATCGAATTTTATTCACTTACTATATATTTTATTTTTTGTAATTCATCTTAAAACTTTAAATACAACCTAAAGACAACCTTTAAACTGACATCCTAGTTAGAGATTAAAGACCCTATAAAAAAAGTCTTTATGGAAAATTAAACTGTAAAGTTTTGTGTTAGTAATTGAAAGTGTATTTGTCCTAAATTTTTTGAACCATAACGGATAAATAATTGCAAAACATAGCAAAAACTAATTGAATTTAAGCCCATTGACCTAGTGTGTTAGTAAATGAGATGCTTTAAAAGTTATAACAATACAATTGCTTAGATGTTTTTACACCCTCCCTAACAGTGTTAAATTTAGGAAGTGGAGACAAAGAAATTTGGTATAAATTCATAAATAAGCCTTTTTTACCCCTTGCCAACTTTTTTGTGGCTATACTTTTTTGGTTATGTCAGGATCCCCGGGAATATTATTTTCTCCCCGGAAAAAAATGTCTGAATTTAACACTGTCCCCTTAAAGTTAATTTAAATTTTGAGCTATATCTCATAAACATGCGCATAACAATTAATCTTTTAAAAATAATATTTTTTTTTATTTGTGGGTAAAATTTTTAAGAGAATTTAAAATACTTTTAGTGCAAAATGATAATTAAAAACAGAGTAATCACCATACATTGGTAAAAAGTTTCATTATTTGGTTCAGAACTGCCCGGACTGACACCATAAGTGTTCCTTTTATAATGTACTGGTCCTGCAGAACCGTTCTATTACCTCCCCTTTGTCTCTCCGGTACCATCATCGCAGGGGAGGAACGAAGTGTTTTGACACTAACGACATTTTATGTTAAAGGGCAAATAGTAAACTTGGTTAAATTTAAATAAAATCTGTAATAAATAATTTTGTTTAATTATTTAACCTAAAAAAAATAAAAACCACGAAAGACTAAAACGTAAACCAAACAAAAAACAACAAATCTGTTAAATGTTATACATGCCATATCCACGGTCAAACCCACTTTCGTTTTTTTTTTTTTTTTTGGTTTTCTTTTAAAACTGTTCTATTGGGTTTCAAAAAATGGTTTAACACGTCAAAAGGATTACATCAAGTGTCTTGAGAATGGTTCAAATCATAATATTTTTATGACAATAACACTAACTGCCTTTTCACACTACGCCGGATTCGCCGGACAATGTGATAAAATATTATACGAAGCCTTTGAGTTTGGCGACTTTCCGCGTTCTCTACGTGTGAAAGGTTTTATTTGACTCCATACACTTCGATAGCGTTAGTCCGTTGTCCGAATTCCTGTCTTCCGTTAATGTGAAAAGGCAGTAACACTTCCACCTCGGTATGTAATGTACTATTTCAACAATTTTAAAGTTGTAACCTAAAAGATCAAATCTCCGTAGAGCATGGAGTTAAAAGGAGTACTCTTTAGAACAGACTTATCAGAAAAAAGATGAAAAGCGCTTTTGTCTTTATTACAACCTAAAGGCTTTTATGGAGATGGGGTATTTTTATCCTCTATATTTTACCAAAGACAAATTATAGTTTCACTAATTTTACCTATATTTTTAAACATATGTTTCAGTTTTAAGTAATTATTTTAAAATGATGTGTGCATGTAAAAATTATTAATATCAAATTAAAGTGGCATTTACCCCATGTAAAAACCCATTAATCAATACAACACTGACTAACCCAACTTAAAATTCAGAATGCTATGGCCGCTAACAGATTAATTTCAGGACCGAACTTAAATATGCTAATATTTTTGTCTGCTTTGTTTTCCAATTAACTAAATAATCAATTTTGGGTTAGATCATTCTAATTTTATAATACTTTATTCGATTTATATAATTTTAATAAAAATGATCTATACCTAAGACTGGAAGTCACCTTAACTTATCTGCATATTAAAAATATGAATTTTGTTATGATTAATTAATAATAAGTTAATAAAAAAATAATTCTGGGTTGGATTGACGAAGTTTTAGAACCGTTTCTTATTTATATTTATTTATTTTATGCAGGTAAAAAATTATACTTGAATAAGAAAATATGCGCCAAATATTTTAGATCAAATTCGACACTTAATGTAATTTTAAAAATTCTTATCTTCCAAAATAGCTACCCTTACAATTTGTCTGTTTATCACCATCTAATATAAACCCTTATTATTGTGCTTAAATAATTTTTAAATTTAGGCACTAATAGCTTTTTGTAATAAAAAACCTACTTTTTCAAAAACAATCGTATTTGTTTTTTAGCTTTTAACAAACGATTGAATAAAGTACAACTTTTTTGACTGGTTTTGATTATAAACTTGCAACATTGTCTTAAATAAAATTGACGCTTTACTAGCAAGTCTGTTACTTTTATAAAGATAAAATTATTTAAAAATAAAAATTGCTAAATTAACTTGAATTTAAAGTTTTTTTTTAATTTTAAATTTTGGACTTAAGATATTCTAAAAAGCTTTTACTCTTGTAAAGACTTAATTTTGTCATCAAGAGAGCTTTTCAGAATATCCTATAATAAAAGCTACTCCAGAGCTGTGACTCCTGTTTGATAGTAGCACTGATGGCGGTTTGTGGAAATGATATTATATTATTAGGTAAAATTAAAATTTTGCACAAAACACAAACGTTAACTTTGTGGAAAAAGCATTTTTTATATGCAGGAGAGTCCGTTACTGCCCAGCTTGTAAAAAAATCATTAAAATACCGAGTCTACATGTCAGACTTGACATACTTTATTTTGGGAACGTGTTCCTGTCTTTGACCGTTAAACCAAACGTCCTGTGACCTTGGCCTTTGAGTAGCCTCGTAAAGTGCCAAAAATATTGTCGATGAATTATATACGGAGTCGCATAAAAGATATTTAAGAGGTAAAGATTAATACATAAGTATGATATTTGCGTATACGCAGTGAAAGTATGCATCTCTGAATAGTGCAGAGAAATACAACATGCGACAAATGATGTGAGAAAACCTTGTTTTTTTAAATTAAATTAACATAGATATCTCTAAAGTTTGTTTGAATGTGGTAGACAATGATTCTTCATCAGTGATACTAAATAATTTCGGACTTCCATTGTCCTTATTTTTAATTATTCACACAATGTTGCGGGCAGTCCTATCTCTGTCCGTAAATAAGTGTAGACTAAACTAATTAATACTGCTACTAAGTTTTTACCAGGGAAGTGCGGTCCATGGAAGCAAGGAAAGCATTACTTGCTCCATACAATAACTGGGTCCTTATTCTCAAAACTGGCAAACAGCGTTCTCATGAGAAAAGTGGGCGTAGTTCTCTAGAAAAGCTTAAATAGGTATTCTTAAACGCAAACGACTGCTCCCATCACGCGATTGGGAGAGTACCCCGAAACAGCCCGTGAAGTGATTGAGTCCGTTCTCTTATGCTCGTAAATGAGGACCCTAATAGAAGAATCCAACTAAACTATAAATAGGTAAGTTTTTACAATTGCTTCCCTTCTTGTAAATTCCACCGCACGCACCTGGTTTGAATGATGTGATGAAGTAGAGTGCGATCAAGCGTGAATTTTTCCCTTAGGACGCCAGGGACCTAATTCTTGAAACTGGGGAACAGCGTTCTCATGAGAAAAGTTGGCGAAGTTCTCTCAAAAAGCTTAAAAAATGGGTATTCTTGAACGCAAAAGACTGCTCCCATTACGCGACTGTAAGGAAAACAGCCCCGGAAGTGAACGATCATTTTGGCGATGTGATCGAGTCTGTTCTTTTATGCTCGAGAATTAGGACCCAGTACTGGTGCGCTTTAGGAATGGTTTCCAAATAGTGAGTATCTTCACACTTTACTAAAAATATTTTCGTTGTTTTTGACAAGGCAGCTTTCCTAAATTTGTGCTTTTTCCAATAAGGTTCCCTATGAACAATCCCTAATTCTAACCTCTTAATAACATGTTCTTTAAGATAAATGTGGTCAACGATTCTGGACCTAAATTTTTCGCCTTTCTGTGTATGATGCTTATGTTCCATAGTCCTTGTATATAGGGCGTTTTGTTTCACCAATATAAGACTCTCCACATTGACTTGGTACTTGGTATGTACACTTTTTCTCCTGTTTAGATGTTTAGGGTTTTTTTCGCCCTTTCGGGGTCATCTCACCCAGGCCCGACGACCGCCCCCTAGGTGGTGCACTGCAGCCTGAAGGCTTATTGTACCTTGACCCCTACTCCTTCCCATTCACACACCATTCATTCCATAACTTGGATGGTTGTTGCTCGGTCCGTTCGTTCACCCCCGAGCAGAACACCGCGTGCCGTTGCCCAAAACCGACAACGCTGGTCACCCATCCAAGTTATGGGCGCGCATTTCACTGCTTAACTCCGGAGATCGACGCTGCCGATACAACCGGAGCAGCCACAAGCGCGCCTATGTTGTAATGTTTAGGGTTTGGTTTTTTATCAAAATTCTCCTAAGAGTTATTTCGGACTTAAAAACCGTTTTAATTTCATATTGTCCGGCTATTCTTCTAATCTTTTAGATTCACCTTTAATATATGAAATCGTTAAGAGAGAGGGACTATCTTGCTCAGGTGGTTGTACTATTGGTTCCACATTACATTTCTCAATGATTTTTTGATGTTACACAATTCGGCCTTAAGGTCGTTACATGCTGTACTTATTTTTTGGATAATATTTTAATTATTCCTAGTTTGATTGCTTCAGAATGGTTTAAACAGAAATTATCGAAAAACTTACTATATCGCTAGAACAAATACATATATCAAGTGCCTACATAATACGATAATTGAGTCAATCTCCATAAAAACGAATCAACAATATAAAATTTTCAATGTCAAAGTTATCTTATTTGCGTGTGTGTACAAAGTGTCGGCTTTTTATTGCTACAAGCTAACGACATTTTTATAGCTCTTTAAGTGATGACGTCTAGTTTTTTTGTAATACACTATTTGAAATGGATTTACCTTAAGATAAGATTATTTTATTAAAATTATTTTTTTTCAAATGTCGTTGAACATGACATTTATGGAATTCTTTACAATTTTCACTTTTTGAATGGCAGTATTTTTTTTAATTACGACATGGCAAAACAACTAATATATACTCTTTTAAGGTTCTTTCACACGATCATCACGTCTTACTTTAGTTTAAGTTTCCATTCTAGTTTTATTTTAGTTCAGAAGCGCAGTTCTTTTACACGATTTGGTCAGGGTGCATTATATTGGCCAGGTGAATAAAGTTAATAAAATGGTATTACTATAAAATGGTGTTTGTTTTGATCATGCCTTGTACCTTTTATTTCTTATTGTTTCAAGTTAAAGCATTTACTTTATTTTATTTATCTAACCCATTCTCTTTATAAATTTCAATAAATTCAAACAAATTGTGATACTTGATTCTTGCACATTCTGACGCATTTGGACAATTATTTTACTAAATCCCTTGTTTGTGTCAAAACAAAACATAACTCTTTGGCTTTAATTTTGCTCTTGCAGTTATTGGTAAAGATTTTAACAATAAGCAATAAATAGCAAATTATTGTTTTTTATTTGTTACACGAAAAAATTATTAAAATCTAAAAAAACAAGTGAGCTTTTTTAAGACTTATTGTCAATAATAAAAATGCCACGGCGTCATCAGTTCTGCCTCACTTTTAATTATTCCCCTTTTGTTGCTCGCGCAGAATTTGAACGACGCGTTCAGACAGCAATGGCTGATTGCCGTCCTTATTTTTATGACGCTTGTGGCTTTTTTACTGTTAAATAGATCTTTACATTTCAGTTTCCCTCGACTAAACCCTGGCCTTCACCTGAGTCAGCAGGATTTAACCCGACTTAAGGATCCTATCAATTTATGAACACGGATAGAGATTGGTTGATCCTTTTTTAAACGGCTTTTCATGGATCGGGTTAGTCCAAGATCAATTTTTGAAAATGCCTTACAATTAAATAGGTCTTTTCATTCCGGCAATTCTCAGTCTCAGTTTCCATTTTTCTTTTTGTACATAGGAAAGGGAAAACTAATAGTTCGACAGAAGTTAAAATGAACTCAAAACAGATTTGAATCTCTAAAACCTGGTAAACAAATGCAGAACTGCACATCAAAGTAGAGTAGCAATGGAATGGTGTTTGTCAAGTGTGTTAAGTCAGTTGGAAAGCACTAGTCTTTAAAATGTTTAATTTTTAAGGACTTTACAGACTTTCCTTCCACTAGCTCACCATCTTGCCGCCACGTCACTTGCTTGTCACCTCATTGCGCGGTTTGCCAAAAAGAGAGTTTAATGCACAAATAAATGTTTTAATTTCCAAGAAGAGTTAGATATATCACCATTAAAAAAAAAAGAAAAGAAATGAGACATGCTAAATATAGATTTAACGCTTATAAAATATATTTAAAACAATAGTGTTTTTCGAAAAATGAATTTACCAAAAAAATAAGTTATTTCATTATAAAATATCCTCCAACTGACTTCGACGTCAATTGCTTTTAATCTAGTTCTTTTATCTTACTTTATTAAAAGGAACCGAAAAATAAAAGTTTTAGAAATTGTCAGCATACTAAAGTGATGTTATCTTCCGCATTTTTAAAATGTATTCATTTATTTAACAAAACTTCTTTGAGGCACGAAAAAAACCAGGCAATAAAATTGGTTTAGGTAAATGAATAAATTATAACAAAGAAGAAAGGTTCTTAGAAGCGACAATAATAATTTAGATTTTTGTCTACGCATTATTATTTCATAGAATTATAGACTTCAGAAATGTAAATGATACGTATCTCTAACATCTTGCTTTTATGAATTAACTTGCTATCAAGGTTATTAACTCATTTAAATATCAAAACAATAAAATTTTCCAATCAATTTTTTAATCAAACAAATTAATTTATCGGTGTACTAGCCTTGTTTAAACATTAATATGAATGATTTTTTTTATTCAAAAGATATCGCAGTAATTAATTTCTCTATTAAGAATGGCAGATTTATTTATTTTTTATTGGTTTTCAAAGAAATTTTATAATGTCCAGCATTAGAACAATAAGATATTCTTTTGTTGAATAAATTCTAGAAAATGAATACCCTTGGTCCACTTAAATGCATTAAATATTTTAGGATGGTAACTGTTATAAATTAAACAATAGTAATTAGTTTGAAAAAAAATGTCGTATCGGTACGTACAGTCATAATTGATGATAAAAAAACAAAAGTTATGTTTTATTTTAATTCATTGAATAATAACGAAAACTCAAACCAGTATCTGAACATACATCTGGTTACTTACTGTCGAGCTTACCACATTTTAAAGGAAAGCCACTAAATTTACAAAAACTTTTGTTTAATTGTGTTTTCCGAACTTAAGAGTTTTTATTAATAGCCATCAGATCCAAGAATTATTTTCAGGTAAACTAAGAAAAATATTTACGTTTCACTTTAAAAAAACTACCAGCTGAGAATGAGTTCGAATCTTGGGTTAAACATCATAAATACCGGCACCCACTGTTCCAGGTACATACTTAGGCTTTAAGCTGTCTGTTAGGCTGTAAGAACCATTTTAATGGCAAATTTAACTGACAAACAATAATGGCCAATGGTTAACAGTATGTATAGGGTGTCCGGATTTCGTTGCAATTGCTGGATATCTTCGGTATTATTAAGGATAGAGACAGAGTTGGGTCGTATTCGAATACTCAGTATTCTGAATAGTATTCAGAATATATTTTGCCGGTACTCAAATAGTATTCAAATACATTTGTGTGTTCGGTATTCGGTAGAATACTCATTTGGTTAGTATTTAGGATTCTGTATTGGAATACTTCAGAAGTATTCGACGAATATTTTTTAGTCTTCGAATACCGGCGATCCGAGTATTCGAATACCGAAAAGTGTAAGCAGTATCCGAATACTAAAATTATCATGATTAGAATAACAAAAGGGAAGCAAAATAGGAAAAAATAAGGTAGGATCGTTTGTTTTTTGCTCTTCAAATTTAGGTTACTTTTTTGTAGTAGTATTCGAATCTTTCTTCCAAGTATTCAAATATTCGGTATTTAAATACTTTTCTTTTCCGGTATTCGTATTCGAATACCGATTTTCAGTATTCTGCCCAACTCTGGATAGAGACTTGCGGTTTTGGCGAAGTTTCGCTACTTTTTAATAAAACGGAAAATGGCACTAAAAGATTTTTCATGGTTGTCTTTATTTTTAAAATAAAGGAAGATTTTTTTAATTTTTAGAAATTCTTTGTATATCAGCATGTTTACGTAGTATTATCCAGTGGTGTAGTTAGATTTTTTTTAATAAAATATTTCGAGATATAAAACAAATACAGGATTTTTCTAATGGAACACCCTGTAAGTTTTTTATTTATTAAACTATGTTTTACGAGAGCTTATATAATACTTAAAAGCATTTCGCCCTGTATTTTAAAATCAAAGAGAGCCATGAAAAATCCTTTATTGTCATACGTTTCATCAAAAAGTATAACACTTCGCGAAAACTTACCTAGATACCCTGAGATTGCAACAAAATACAGACACCCTGTAAGATGTTTACGTAATTAATCACCTCATTTTAGATCCAATAAGACCGAAACATCATTACTAGGTCATTAAAAAGTCATTTAAAGACACTGTGGTCCAGGTCAGACAGAAACGAATTTAAAAAATTATTTTGGTATTATAAACAAAAGAAATTTGGTGCAAAATAACTCGTTCCCACTCAATTTGGCAAAAAAAACGTTAAAATTATTTAGGTTATGTCATATTTATTTGTCATATTAATTTATTTCCAAGAAAAGGAATTTAAAAACAGAGTAAAAAAGAAATTCTTGTTCTTGGAAGTCATATGTAATATTAAATTAGAAGGGTCGACGTGTAAGTTTTGACATAGAAACGTATAAAGAGAGCTGTATCTATAGGAATTAAAAAAATAAATATTAAAAACAAATTTAAAATTAGGAAAATCTAGCGAAAAGACCATGGCAGATAAGAGAAAATGGTAAATCAAGTGAGGAGAAAAAAATATTACATTTTCATACATTTATCAGCTAAAATTTTGGAAAAAATTATTTGCAGTTTTCTGCCCGTATTTTTAAAAATCGTCTTGGCTGCAGTATTTTTTTAGCTTGAACATATTATTAAGCTATTTATTTCTATTTTATCTATCCAATATCTACCTGCTAGTGTTCAACATATTGCAACTTAATTGATAGCATCGGGCTAGGGCGATGTATATATTAACCAAAATTTATTTTTGTTTTTAAGCGACTTTTTTTAAAAAAAGGAGGTTATATGTTCGACACATATGTACACCGAAAACTGCGTCAATTGTGGCCCGATTTTAGAAATTCTTTTTTTATTCGATAGAGTACACTTTCGCGGTGGACAAAGGCACTAGACTTATTTTTTAGGCAAAGCTGCCTCTAGTAGATATATGCTACCTGTGCTGGATGTTTGAACAATCAAGGTAGTAATTATAATTTTAAAATATTTTTATTTGTCATGTCGTTGAAATTTAGCTAATAGTTCATATTTAATTTGTTTTAATGAGTAATGCGTGTATTTTATTTTCGTGGGTAAGGTGTTTTTGTTTATACCCAACTTATACCTATTAGGTGTAGCATTGCCATTTTGTGCGAAGAGTTTACATAAAATAAAAAGTACTAATGCTGTTTTTTAGTGGATGGTCACCGATTAAATGGTAATAATAGAAAACTAAAAAGAGTAAAACAAACATTAAAAAAACTTTAAAAAATAAATAAAATTTACTAAAAATTAAAAATAATAAATTAAAAAAAATAGAAAAAAATCGGGAAATAACATATGATATTAAAGTATAAAAGTCTTTTGTGTATTACGTTATTAATATTTAGATAATAGTTTAGCGGAAAGTTATAACCAGACTCCATTTTTCAATTTTTTTAAATTTATTATTTTTAAATTTTAAGTAAGTTTTATTTATCTTTTGAAGTCGGTTTAATTTTTTTAAATAATTATGAATTTAAACATTTTTAATATTTCTAATTTAGGATATTTTTGTGTAAAATTAACTATAAAATCTTATTTATATGCTGCAAACCATGGGAATTATTTAAATATACTAACGCTCTGAAAACATTACAAAACATTAATAAACAACTATTTGTTTTAAAGAAAACTGTCCATTTTTAATCCAAATAAAAAATTTTTTCGCCATTTTGTCAAGAGTAGCAAAGTTAATTGATATAACGAACTAAAAATACTATTTTCTTTAAACTATCAAACGTGCTGTCTGGTCTACAGGAAACTAGCAATGTGTATATTGCAACTTCACATTAAATTGTTTTATATTCAACTCTTATCGCTTGCAGTTAAAAAAATAATTATAAAACATTAATATTGATGAATAAGAGAAAACGCATTGTATTTATCTTTGTGTGAAATCTGTTTTTAACACTTTTTCAATGTTAACTTACTCAAGGATTACGGATACTAAAACAATTGTAAAAATGAGTTTTTATGTTTCGTTTGGTATTGATATATTTTTAAAGCCATGTCCTGTAAAAATGTTTAGCAACAAATATGTTACTAAAATACTAATTATTAAAAACCAGAAACAAACAAGACTATTTAAAATTAACAAAAACGGGGCTTAAATTACTATTTAATTTAGTTTCTATTAAACTATAAATGCCTTTGCTAATATTAACTGAATAATTTCAGCTAAAGGGTGATCAAACTAAACGCAAAAAGTTTTTAGAAAATTCCTTTATTATTTTTTTATGATAGAAGGATCTATGACAATTGTGTGTGAAACAAAATGCTCGTCACGGCTTCGTTGGCATACCTCTATTCGATGGTCAATATTTTTAATAATTCTGAGATATAATTGAGGTTCAATGTCCTTAATGTGCCGAATTATCTCATCTTTTGATCTTGAATTGTTTTTGGCTTCTTGACGTAAACTTTTTCTTTTAAATATTCTTAAAGAAAGAAGTTAAAAGGTGTCAAAGCACATAAACATGGTGGCAAATGAACATCACCCGACATGAGATTATACGGCTATTAAATTTCTCCAGTAAAAGAGCAATTTTTTCGTTGGCCATGAGGCTAGTGGTGCCATCCTGTTGAAACCACATATCGTCCAGATCCATATTCTCAATTTTTGGCCACAAGATCCCAAGGTAAGTGCTTGGCTCACCTCATTTTCAAAGATGTACGGCCCGATGACGCAGGCAGCCCATAAACCCTACCAAACAGTCAGTTTTTGTGGATGTATCGGCTTTTCAACTCTCGGACTCAAATTTGCCCAAATGCAGCAATTCTGCTTGTTAATGAATCAACAAACAATAAAATAATGCGCCACATAAACGACATTAAAACTCAATTATGCCTCAGAGGCATTTTTCTTGCCGCGATTTGCTTATAATGCTAGAAGCATAAGACAGGCGATTTTTTTCTTGGGACAACCGTGCAATTTTGATAATCATTTCAGTAATTCAAAAGAAAAAATTATTATATTTTTTGAATGGTTTATGAATATGGAATCTAACGGATTTTTTTTCTAAATCTTATCAAGATACGGAAAATATTAAGACACAAAAAAGTTGTACCTTTATTTGCCTACTCTAAAGAAAATAAAAAAGTTATATTAAAGTCAATGGCGTACTTTTTTGGCAGAAATATTAGTTAAAAGGGCCTCTTAAGACGCCACTGGACTTAAGAAATTTAATAAAATTAGAGCTAAAGTTGCCCGTTAGTGCTACAAATAACATTACCAAATTGCATTTAAATTGGATAAAGGATATTTATTAAAAAAAAACAATTAAAAAAAGGTTAAACTTGTATTTTAAAAACTATGCAATTTCGGATGTTTGTTATAAACTATTTTTTATAAAAAATTATTAATTACCCTGTATTGTAATATTACAGTATTGCTTTCTGCATATGGAGAGCATGGCACTCTACTCATATAAATATAATAACAAAACTATTTTAGTGCAATAGGACTGATACGACTTTTGTCCTGAAATTCCTATCTCTATGCGTCGCTGAGTCGGCTTGCTGACTCGTGTGTTTTGCACCGCTTTGTCGCCTACTCGACAAAAACCGCTCCGTCTGTTTTAGGCTGAAAACAGACAGAGCGGTTTTTGTCGAGTAGGCGACCAAGCGGTGCAAAACACACGAGGCGGCAAGCCGCGATTGCTATAGTAATACCATAAGAAAGTCTCCGCGTTCGGCTGCTGACTCGACCGCCTACTCGGCAAAAACCGCTCCGTCTGTTTTGAGCCTTAAGCCTGTAGAATGTAAGGCCAAACCAATCTAGATTAAAGAAATAAGCTTGTGTAAATATAATTTTTGCCTTTTACCTACTAAAGATTGTGTTGAAACATGGCGGTAAATGTTCACTTGCAAGATGGAGCCGGATATGCTCGAAAGAATCCGTAGGTGGACCTGGTGAACGGAACCCACGGAGATGACGCCGAATCGCAGAGAGATGCAGTGATGACCTCCTTCTGCTGGTAAATAGAATTGCTCTTTAGAACAGGGCGTGTTGATAAATTAATGGTTCTTGCAAACTGCTGCATTTTCTAACGATGATGTTTATGATATCGAGAAGTGTTATTAATGTACTCAATTTATTCAACTACTAGGTTGCATGTGACTTGTCTATCACTTTTAACAGTATGCGCCTTATTTATTTTAAATTTTAGACAAAAATTAAAATAAAAATAAAATTTAAATTAATTTACTTATATGTGTCTGTGTGTTTTATGGCAAGGTTTTACAAACATATTATATTTTTAATAATTAAAAGTATACCCTAATAAATAAATAAATACCCAAAAAATAATTATAATTCAAAAATACTAATTCCCAAAATTACACAAAATATTCCTAAAAAACGATGTACTTAATTTACATTTGATAACCTTATTTTTTTAGTAGATATGCAAATATGTAGTTTAAATAATAATAAAGGTTTTTACATTTAAATATCTTAAGGTAAAAAAAAACTTAGTAAATAAATTAAAGTAAGTAAAAATATTAATTAAAGAAAATTAATATCATAGACAAAAAGAGTAATGTCAATGGAATAAATTTATTGATAACAAAAAATGTATTTTTAGTTGCTGATTTATGGACAAATTTAAAAACATTATTAAAATAAATTTTATTTTCGTATTAACCAATAAGAATACGAATTTTTAGATAATTTATTATTATTTTTAAATGATACACTTTTATTTAAAAACGGTTTTAGAATATTTACTTAAACAAAAGTTTTTGTTTTTTAATAGCAATAGTTAAAAAATACAAAAAAAGAAAGGTTTATCATAATATTGTTGACTATGATTTACCGTATGTCTTTAAAAGTACATATAATTGTATTATCAGAGGTATGTATACGTGAATTCTGAGCACATATGGTAACAAATAATTAAAAAAGGATTAAATAATTTTTTTACAGAATACTCGGAGAGTTTGTTTGTTCTTTTTAACAACTAAACCATAAAGTAGTTTCAATAATGTTTGGTATGTCTATCAGTACTCTGTTATAAGTTGTAGAATTATGTGTGTTTATTTTTGCGAGCTTTAAAATTATGGGTTTTAAATATTATTTTAAATTATTTCTGACACAAAAAATAGGTAACTACCTTGTTTTCCATTATTAGTCATTATTTTTTCTTAATTTATTATTGTTTATCCAGAGCAATTATTTCCATAATATGTTGAGAATCGCCATGTTTATTTACATTTTATTTTGTAAGTTGTTTCCTTACCATTGTTATTAAATATGCATTTATATTTCATACCTGCGTCACACGTTGGGGAAAACGTTGGCCAAAGTATTTGTCGAAACATTTGGCAAACTACAACAGCCAACGTTCGGAAGTAAATTCATTAGGCAGAGTAGGCAACTGCCTAGGTTATAAAATGTGAAAAATGGACCCGACAGCTCTATTGTCTAGGGGCCCTTACAGACTCTAACAGGCCTTAATGGCACTGGCCAGATTTTGTCGAACTTGGCTCAACGTGAAGATCCGGATTCCAATTCGTTGCGCATCTTTTACATTTATTGATATTACTTTTTTTAATGACTTCGGTCCCGTTCCCCATAAGTTTTACGAAGCCCCCAGTCTCCATCCTCCCCTTTTACCTCCAAACTCCAATAATTGCATTTCATGAGTGCATCTCGCTGCGGTAACGAGGCTGCTGCCTGCCGTTATTTCGGTGCAGCAGCGGCGTCGTAGCGATGTGTGCCAGAGGGGCCAGGGAGGGGGAAATCGCGGGGGTCAACGGCCACTGAAAGTGAAAAGAGAGGTTCTGCAAGGATATACGAGAGCTGCGGTGATGTCGGCTTGTGCAAAAAGTATTAACAAAATAAAAGTACACGTATGTGATAAGCTACATGTGTTAATTTTCTACTTAAAATTAGTTTCGCTATTTTTTATCGGATAAGGAAGTTAAAACATTATAAATAATATAATATTTACAGCTTTCATAGGGTCCTTTTTTGTTATACTTTACAAAAATAATATTAGTTTTTTTAAATAAATCTAAGAGCCGATATTTCAATGTCGTTTTAATCCTTGGTTTAATATACTACTACCCTAAAAACGAATCCTATTTAATAAAAAAACAAAAACACCAAGAATGTCAAGGAGTGACATTACATCTTTTTTAGCTAGGACTTTAATCGACTGTCTTAATTTTTATAGTTTTATTTATAAAAATAGTATCTAAAACAGAAATAACCTACCCTATTTGCATAAAACTGACTTTTGTTAAAGGTTATTCAATGTCATAGGTTTTAATTTTAAAAAAACCATTGACGTGCACTTGTTTTTAAATATGTAGGTGGCAATATTTAACAAATTTTGACTTTCGGTAGGTAGAAAATGCCGCGTTAATTATCTAAAATTGAAATGGTGAGAATATAATGTGGGCAATGGTCAAAGAGCCTTTATACCCCAGTTATCTTAGTCAAATTAAAGGGTCAATCTCGGAATCTCACGGAATAAGCTGAGTTGTAGAACACATTTTTTTACAAATTTAATTCCAGGCATTTTTTGTCAGACCAACGGATTCGATAATAGAGGGCGCAGAGTGTACAGCACTGTACTGCTACAAACAGGGTGTCCCATTTTGTTGTCCCCAAGTGGGAAACTTGAAACCATAAGAGATATTAAAAATCCGATACCCCATCCTCGAGCTCTTTTGGAGAAAACATTTATGGTAAAAACAGATCATATCGCTATCGCGAAGCGTTTCAGAGATACAGGGTGATTCTCGATTTTTTCACTTTTTGAATAGGCCCTGTAGCTTTGTTGTTATTACAGATACGAGAAAACTAATTGCACATTATAAA
This sequence comes from Listronotus bonariensis, assembly GCA_014170235.1. NCBI lineage: Eukaryota > Metazoa > Arthropoda > Insecta > Coleoptera > Curculionidae > Listronotus > Listronotus bonariensis. Next base: position 24,372 of record JACEGR010006014.1, on the reverse strand, counting down.
AACACTTTTCCGTAGAATCCAGTGGCGTAGCCAAAAAATTTTTTGGGCTGTCATTTTTGGCATATGACCCAAATATGTTTTTTTTTTTATTAGGGACACCCTATAAATGATTAGGTAATTAAATTGCTTGTTTTTTTCTGATTAAAATAATATATCATAGTAGGTGGTTTAATAAATTTTTTACGTCAAATATTGGGAAAATTAGGATTTTAAAGACGCATTTTTTTATTTTAAAATTTCCTACCACTTTATTTATAAATATATAAGTGAAATTTTGGTAAATAATATATATGATGTAGAAGATTATTTATACGCATAATAAATGATACACGGTGTCTCAAAAATTAAAATAATTTTTATTTTCCAAAATTTAAACATTTCCTACAATTTTATTTATGAAATTAAAGGATGAAATTTGGGTATTTGATAAATGTGATGGTGAGAAATATTATTATACATAAAAAATAATACAGGGTGTCTCAAAAATCAAAATGATTTTTAATTTTTAACTTTAAAAATTTCCCTACAATTTTATTTATGAATATATAAGGATGAAATTATGGTGGATAATATATATAAGATAAGGAAGAATATTATTATATATGTATAAATGATACAGTGTGTCCCAAAAAATTAAAAACCAATTATTTTTATGTTTAAATTTAAAAAAATTCATAGCTGTTCTTATTTATGAATTTGAAGCAAAAAATTTTGGTACTGTATTAGTATGATAATGTTGTATGAAAAATAAAAATCAAAGTTATACAGGGTGTGTCAAAAATTTTTCTTGATTTTTTTTTGTTTTTTTTTTGCCTCTATTGGTAAAGTTGACATGGAGAATTCATAAAAAATAAAAAAATAAAAAAATCAAAAATTAAAAAACACTGATAAATTTTTAAGTTTAATTAATATAACTTGTTTATTATTGTTGTTGTAAACTAATTTTCTGTTTTTTTTCTACGGAAATGTCTCCTGAGCTAAGGGATGACAGATTCCTTTTAAAACAAAAATATAAAACAATTTAAAAAACAGATAGAAGCCGCAATGCGTCTTTAAAATCATAATTTTTCCAATATTTGACGTAAAAAATTTATTAAACCACCTACTATGATATATTATTTTAATCAGAAAAAACAAGCAATTTAATTACCTAATCATTTATAGGGTGTCCCTAATAAAAAAACATGTTTGGGTCATATGTCAAAAATGACAGCTCAAAAATTTTTTGGCTACGCCACTGGATTCTACGGAAAAAAGTGTCTTTATAATGTGCAATTAGTTTTCTCGTATCTGTAATAACAACAAAGCTACAGGGCCTTTTCAAAAGTGAAAAATCGAGAATCACCCTGTATCTCTGAAACGCTTCGCGATAGCGATGATCTGTTTTTACCATAAATGTTTTCTCCAAAAAAGAGCTCGAGGATGGGGTATCAGATTTTTAATATCTCTTATGGTTTCCAAGTTTCCCATAAGGGACAACCAAAATGGGACACCCTGTACATACATTATCACGCAATCCATCGTAATTTTTAGTCTAATATACTATCTTTTTACTTGGGTGTTTGCTAAATATCACTTAATTAACTATGTCGTTTACTTATCTATCAGAAATAAGCTAAGATATGTACAGGAAGCGCTTTACACTCTGCGCCCTCTATCTCTGGGTCCGTCCACCGCGACAAAAAAATGACCCATATCGAATTTGTTGAGATATTCGCAAAAACTGTTTTTTCTTTACATTTGATCTGTCATATTTCAAATTCCTTATACGATAACATAGGGGATTTTTGGGAGAGTATATTTTGTACCATAATAAAGGTATGTACAGGTATCTAGCTTATTCCGTGAGATTCCGAGGTGAAAGTCTAAGTTAATTGGGCTATAAGGTGCAAAATTTTTCTTGTTAAATTGGAGTAGTGTAGCGGAATAAGGGCAGGCAAATAAAAAAAAACTTACCTGCCCTTATCTTGCTCTACAACTCCAATTTGTTTTTCCAAAGAGTGCTATAGCCTAAACTTTGTCTTGATGTTTTTGATGAATTAATTATTTAGTCTAATCCAGTACTGGATGCATATATAACCCAAATTCTTCCATTCATAACATAAGGCATCAAGCCAAAGACTTGAGGCACCGTTTTCCCCTTGATTTAATAAACAAGTAACCTTTTGAAACTTAAAATGGCCGACTTCCTGCCTGCTTGATTCGTTTACTACAACAAAATTGTGGCCAGTGGCCATGACCATACTCAACAATTTGCTCTGCTAAATTAAGTTTAATCTATTTAATTTTTTTAGGAAATAATTTCTCTTTATATTTTCTTATTGCAACTGTTTACTTATGTTTAATATGATCATTGTTGTCAACTTAACTGTAAATTCATATTAAAGACGTTACAGGTGTTGATAAATAGTATTGCTATACACATTTTACTAGGAAAGAAACAATATCTACTTTTTAGGATATCAGCAGTGCTATAGAATTAAAAAAACATTGAAAGGTCTAAGCTACACACTGGAAACTGTTGACAAGACTACTTTCAAAAATTTAAACGGTTAGTATAAAGTTCATTTGTAAGAAATAAAAATAATCTTGTTACACATAAATATAGACAATAACATATTATTTAATTAATTTTTAGTTAATTAGGAGCCTAGTCTATCTATCCTTAAATTAGGATTAATATTGATAAAGTTGGTAAGTTAAAAATATTTTAACATTAAATAAATATATTGATTTTTTAAATGACAATGATAAATAATCATTTTAAAATACAACCAAAAAAAAAATAAAAACAACATAAACATTTTAAAGTCGACACGTGACATCACAACTCTACTAAATAAAATACCACAAGAAATAATAAGATTAAAAGGAACGAAAAATACAGAAAAAAATTTAAGATTGTTTATTAATGAGAGACACTTAAGACCTAAATAACACTTAAGCTTCCGGAAAACACTAAGCGGCCAAGGCGTTAGTGCGGCATGGACGCATTGTAACACGATGTAATACATTGAATTCTTGCCTGACAGTCAAACCTGCACGTCACACGCGTGTCCGCCTGGCGTGTCACGGACGTGTTTTCATATAACATTGACGCGATTATGTCCCTCTAACGATATGTCTCGCTCACTGTTTGCCGGAAGCTCTAAGATACATTTTCAGACACAGTGAACAGAACGTTGATATTGAGAGCAAGAAGTCGCTGGTTCGATCCTTGACCAAAGAGACATGTTAAGATAGAAGTTATTTTAAAAATAACGTCCGTGGGGACACTACCGAACAGGGGAAATGATGGGTTAAGCATCTTATACCTTGATACCCACAGTACTCTGGTACTTAGGCATAGACCTTCGTGGGCTATCGCAAACATAAAAAGAAGACTATAGCTAAAAATAAACAGGTAAATAAGAAGAAATATTTTTAAAGTCCTACATTTAAATTATTTAAGGTGGTTTTTCGTGTCCGAAAAATTTACATTCGACAGCACAATCAATAAATACCTTATAACGAATTAAAGTAAATAAATTACCAGATAAACAAAACATTGGTTAGTATACGGCATTTTCTTGTAATTTTGCAATTGGATATAATAATTATTACAGATAAGGTATATTTAGCAAAAAGCAAGACAAATTGCATAGTACAAACAGTAGTAAGATTTATACGTCTCTATTATTTAATACGCAACATTTTTAGCATCTTAGCTTTTATTTAAGGCATGGTAATCAAAAGTATTCTTAGTACTTTATTTATTTGTCGGTTTTAGACTTCATAATTACAGAAGATCTGTTTATTCCAGTAAGTTGAATACCTACATCCTGTAGAATGAGTAGTGCCTAAAAATTCTCGAAATAAAGTAAGACAAATAGAATAACAGTTGTTAATAAAGACCGAGTTTTTTCTAACATGTAGCATTAAATGGTATTAAAAATATCTCTTTTATGAACGCTATTTATTACGTTTCTAGCAAGTATATCAGTCTATTTTAAATCAATTTATCACATAATGTTTACCCCAAAACATAAATTTATTATACCTAGCTAATAAGAAGTAAAATAAGGCACCTTTGGTTATTTAAATGCAAAAATGGCGCGCAACGTAAGGTCGTCCAAAAGATAGCAAATGATGTTAAGGATGCCGTCATGGGCGTATATAAGGGGTAGTTTTGGAAAACTTTTTATTAATAATGTTACAAAAAAGTTATTTTTTGCATAAAAAGTTCTGCATGGTCCAAAACCTAAAAAGCAAACATCAGATATTTAATTTTAGTAATCATCTACGAGGTATGGCTAAAAATGTAATTTTTACTTAAGAGTGAAGTAATTGTATTTTTGCTAATATTGAAAATTGTTAATGAGAAAAGATGTTTAGAATTTAAAACTAACTCTGAATAAGCAATTTTCTTAATTTACAAAAAAAATGTTTTTGATTTCTTTTTCTGCGATAATGGTGAAAATTTGGGTTATTAGTGAAATACATTTCACGATTATCAATTTTATAGGAAAATTTCAAATAAAGTTTTTAATAAAATTTTTAAATAAGAATAATGTACAATGCACTAATTTACGATCGTAAATTTTCTCCAAATAAACAAAAAAATACAAATAAAAAAAATGGCATATTAAAAAGTTATCGTTTCTTTATAAAAATTGTTGATATTAGGAAAAATGCGGATATTTTACTCTTGAGCAAAAATTACAATTTAGGCCAAACCTCGTAGATGACTGACACAATTTGATATCTGAGGATTGTATTTTAGATTTTGGACCAAAACTTTTTATAAAGAATATCTTTTTTGTAAAACTAATAATAAAAAAGTTTCTCATATGATGGCAACTTACGTAGACACACTATATAAAGGGTATTAAAATAGCCATATTATGAAAAACAGTGATAGATGTAACATAATAATGCATAAATACCCCAAATGTTGACTATTATTATTATTATTATTATTATTAATTATTTAATCACTACGATGGCGCCCAACGTGGGTTTTTAATTAAATTGCTACATACTAAACATGTTTAATCCTTTATACTACCGGTATTTAAACGTCAGGACAATATTTATATAAAATAAGTAAGTTTGACACATAAAAACTTACAAATATTCTTTTCTACAGACAAATGTTATTAAAGTGACGGTACTATGAAAAGTGGACAAAACTTGAGAAATTTAAGGGTTTAATACATAAATAACCAAAATTTTTGACCACACCTTGATTTTTTTATTTAAAAATACTAAAACGATATCTATACACCATTCAACTTTAGCACCGAAAATGTATACTGGGTGTTCCTTACAGAGAATTGTATTTAAAATGCAGTATTCATTCAAAATGGCATAAAATTCGGTGGTGCCATTTAAAAATTAAAAGAAGCAGTCATTTCCGGTTAAAACGGATGTTAGAAAAAACCAATGCATAATATGTCAAATATCGATATACCAAATTTCATCTCGAAAGATAAAAAAGCTATAGCGGGAAACAACCTATGGAAAACACCCAGTATAATAAACAATAATACTATATTATAAGATCGAGTAATTTTGTTATCGCGTATGAAACAATAGAAAGTTAAAGTTTTTTTTTATTTTTAAATATGTAACTAAATAAAGACATTTTAAAAGTATTTTAATAATTTTTCAAATTTTTAATTACAACTAACACGCACATTTTAAAATTCACTGTTAAAAAATGTTTAAATGTCGGCTTAGTATCATTTCAGGAAATTATACTAACTTCTGATAACAAAACATTTATTAAGTTTACAAATGTTTAGTTGTTAATTAATTATTAAAAATTAAAATTTTATGCTTAGTCTACTAGTTGTTAACACTCGCCTTTTAGTAGTCTAAAAATATTATTTAACACCTCCTAAATACGTTTATTAGCCAATTTAAAATAATTTACGGCTAAGGGACTATATTTATTGGATTTTGTATTTTTAGATAATGAACATTGTCAGGTAATAATAGTGTTTTAACAAAATAATATATTTGCTAAGAATAAAAGCATTTTGAAATATTAATAGATTAAAAATGCTTAAATAACTTTGTTTTTAATCGCTATTAATAAATTTTTATTAAAAATAGACAAATATCTGCATGTGCATAGCATGAGCTTATTATATTACCCATCAATAAAGTAAGCTCCAATAATTAATATGTCTAGACTTGGGGGCTTAGCTTAAGCTAAAAATGAAAAGAAAAATTATATAAGATATTTTTGTGGCCTTAAAACCTTCGTCATCTCCATGCCGGTTAAAAATATTACCCTTGACGAAAGTATTCAATTGTTGAATTTTAGAAGATAAGAAGTTGTTTTAAAACTAGCTTTGAAACAGAAAATTTTTAAGTAATATTTTTACCTCGTATTCTGCGTATTTAAATTATTGTAATAAAATTTACAAGTTTTTAAACTATATTTTGAAACAGGACTAGTAAAATCATGATATTTATGGAAAATAATAAAATACCGGATATTTTAATATTTTTATAGTTTTTCAAGATAATGCATTATGATAGTAATAGTAAAAGCTTAATATCCGTAAATGGTTACATTCATAAGATATAAAACAAAATTAGCTTATAAGCCAACATTGATAAGAAAAATAATTTAAAAACATATTTTTATTATTAATAATTTATTTGGCATAAATATCGCGATATACGTTCCCTAAGTAATGGGCCAAAATTCAACTGAAAAATTGTGACGTTAAAATATTGCGATTTAACTAAACTTACCTCAGTACAAAAGTTAATAGTAACTAAGATATAGAGTGTTAAAGTTCAAAAAATATTTTTAAATTATTTCAATAATATTAAATGCATTATGAATATTTTAATGAAACTTGGTATCTAGGGGTTTTTTGACATAAGCTATTTATATATAATGTTAACTTTTGGGTATAAACTAGAGGACGCCACCTACACTACCTTTAATTTCTCTTAAACGTTCCAACTTTTTTGTGCTACTCTGTATGTACCATTTAAGTAAATCAGTAAATTCCCTATATTTTCTTCACAAAAAAGGTGTACTTTGTAAGAATGGCTCTGAGCCACCGTTTTCAAGATATTTGCATTTAAGTGGTTTACTGCAAGTAAAGAGTATATGAATAAATACATTACCTAATTCATTCGTTTATAATGGGGCAGTTATAGTTATCGCTAATATGCTGTTTTTAAAAGCATTTTTGGGTTGCACTAAATTACTTTATGATGACTGTCTAGAAAACGGTTGCTCAGAGCGATTCTTACAAGGTATACTTTTTTGTGTAAAAGGCATTGAAGAATTCAATATTTTACTCGTATGGTACATACAAGGAAGTATAAAAAAGTTGTGACGTTTTAGAGAACTTTAAGTAGTGTAGGTCCTCTGATTAGCACCTAAAAATTAACATCAGTTCATGTCAGAATACCCCCAAACACCAAGTTTTAATAAAATATTCAAAACGTATAAAATAATATCGAAAAAATTTAAAAATATTTTTTGAACTTTGACACCCTGTATCTCAGTTAATATGAACTTTTGTACTAAGGTAAGTTTAGTTAAACCGCAATTTTTTAATGTCACAATTTTTTAATTTTGGCTTTAGTAAAGAAGTTATTTTCTTGAGTCATGGAATAAACAGCAATGTACAATAACAAAGTTGAAACACGTGTCACCGTCTTTATAGCAACCCACAGCGATTGATTAACAGTTGTGACCACCCTAGGCTAATTATGAGAACGCGCCCCCTGCCACCAAACAAAAAGGTTATATCTTTTGTAAAAAACAAAAAAGGTAATGATATTTTCTTATCAAAACTTTTTGAAAAGCAAAAAGAGCAAAAAAAGGTCTTCACTTTTGTAAAAACCAAAAAGGGTAATGAAGTTTTCTTACTAAAACTTTCTTAAGAGCAAAAAAAGGTCATCACTTTTGTAAAAACCAAAAAGGTTATGACGTTTTGTTTCCGACACTTTCCGAAAGTCGCATCTTTTTCTTTTCTCGATTTTGGCTCCCCTCTCAATCTTGGAGCCCTAGGCTACACCCTATTCAGCCTAATGGTTAATCAGGCCTTGGCGACCCAGGGTTATTCCCTTATTTGAAGACTCCGTAAGTTTAAAGGAACCAGCCAAAGTAGTGGTATCTACCAAGTTATGTATTTTAATATTTTTTCTTGTCATTAAGAATTCTCTATGCCCAAAAAGTTAAACTTTTATGATATATGTATGTATGTCATTTGTTATATATCTGCGAACTCTGCGACATAATTTGATTTTTAAATGAGAACCACAATTATTTTAATTTAGATAACTTTACTCTTATTATTAAAATAGTTAGTAGTAGGATTGCTATTTTTTGATACGACTGCAAAGAAAACACAAAAACTAAAATTTTATTTATTATGTTTACACATTGCTACCTAATATCCTACCATACCAAAGCAAAATTTTCTTTTAAATATGAAGTGCATGAAAATCCTGTATTGCGACTCACTAATATTTGGTTTAAAATTTTGGTACTTTTTCCCACTAGTGCGAAAAAGTAGTGCCGAAAAGTAATTTTATGTACTAGTGTGAAAAAATGGCACGTTCAGAACTAAAATGCGTGCGAAAAAGTGAACTTTTAGTAGGAAAATTACAATATTTTTATCCTGAATCGGTGGTAGACTGCAAAAACGCGGAATTGGGAGTGATTTTTGGCAATTTTCTTCTATTTAACAAAAGTAAGAGTACCTACATATTCTTATTTTTATTTATTTTTTTAATTTGTTTATTTACATTTTTTTTTGTTTGGATTTGGCTATTTTTAATTCTTTTAAAGATGCATGTTTTAAACCAAGCTACTAAAGCTGATTTTAAAACTTTTACATTCTTTTCATTTATTTAATAAGTTTTATTTGTAATATTGTAGAAAATGTCCCATTACAAAGTGGCAATTTATACAATTATATTACTTCATATGCGAGTTTCGTCACCGAGACACAAACTAATTAAAAAAACTAAACAAATTGTATCTTTAGAAACAAACCAGCGAAACTTAAACTGTTTCTGTGTTGTATTTTAATATAAGAAAACACTGTTAATTGTTGGAAAATGCCAAAAGTCGTTAGCTCAATGGAACGAAAAGTTTGTCTGTTCACGCAACATTAAAATAAAATGTTATTTCCGTAATAAAAGAATATTTTTTAGAAATTTGTCTTGTGCATGACCAAATGCCATATTATCCCAAAATATAAAAAATGTTTTAAAATCAATGTTATGTAGGTCTATTAGCCTGGGCAGAAAAAATTCTATGAAGGTCAGGAAGAAAAATTGCAGAACACTTATGGTGCCATTGTGAGGCCCTTTCGCCCTTTGTAGTCTACAAGGCTGGGTAAGGAAAAACCCAAAGCGGCAAGATTTACCAAGGAGCCAGTTTTAAGCTTGTGAAGATTGATTAAAAAGATGGCGTGCTTTAACATATGAATGGAGGATACACAATAAACCTAAGCAGGTTGCAGTGATAGAGGATGTACAATGCACCTCCAATTTTATCTAAGGTATAGATACTGATTTACATCTTTCTTTAGGTCTAATTAGATAACTAGCTAGCCAAATGTTTCGTTAGATCCGAAACATTGAGGTGTGTAAAATTAACCAAAAATATATCTATTTGTTTTAATAAATCCAACACAAATCTGAACAAAAAGCCATTGATTGGAACGAACTTCAGGTCTCTACTTTCACCCCAAGATGTGGGAACTTAACATCTTTTTATTGCAAAACAATTTGGTAAAAACGTGATTTTACATTTAGTTACCGACTATTTTTATTTTGCTTCTATTGATTTTTTACTGTTTTTGAACATGTTGTAACCTTTAAAGTACTTTTTTTCGGTAATATGCATTGTCACTCTTTATAAGCTTGGTAACTGTGTTTACCGATGCAACCGTCTGCAATGATGAACAGGCTGACTTCTGTTCAACCAGGTAACTTTTAATAATAATCTGTAAACAATAGTAAAAAGACAACATCTGGTAATATTAGTCATCCACAGTTTCATATGAAGAGACATATTTATTATACCATGTTCATAGGCATGAGGTGCCGATGTTGCAGCAGGACACGTCTAGGAAAACCTTTCATTTCTTGATTCATGGATTAGCACCACAATAGTTTCTAACCGTGGCCCTCAAGTTTACCAGATATCATTTCAATCGTTTAAATCGCCTTAGGTCGTAGGTAGTTGAACCGGCATTAGTTAAAAATAAGGTGCAAGTGGAGACTGTACCAGGAGACTATGAACCGCCTAATTAATCTTTATTGACAAAGCACACTCATTTAAATCCGAAGGGTAAACCACTGAGGAATTGTGGTGTACAAGCAGATGGAATTGGATTTATGTCAAAAGATATGGAACACCGCGGGATCGTGATGAAATTGTGTGGAATTGTTGGTGATTGTGTGGAATGTTGTGGAATTCTGGCGGAATGGTCTGTAATTATATGTAATTGTAATCTTAATTTCGCCTGGTTTCTTGTATTTGTTGAAAGTTAAAAGCTTTTCTTTTGCTGTCCCAATTTATTTACGACAAAAAAATAGAAAAAAGGCCCAAAAGAGGCTTTAATCCGCCACTTCATATCATCAATTTCTAAAATTAAAGTAGAAGTGTCATGGAATTGTGTGGAATTGTAATGGATATTTGTGGAATTAAGTACATGAAAAAGTGGAATTGTGGTGTACACATTTTTCGTTTACCCTTCGTTTAAATCAAGATCTGCTTTATGCTTGTCAACACATTACTAAACTTAATTCTATAACTGGCTATCTAATAAGTCTTAATACCTAATCATTGATTAGGTCTTGTTGCCTATGTATATAAAAATAAAACTGATAAAATATATTCTTTATAAGGAGCTGTTAACCTTTCTTTGTTACTTAGTATATAAAGAGATTATACTCTTTACTTCCATACGTGATAATTCCCAAAAATAGATAATGTATCCAAAGTCCTTTATCAATCTCATTTTGTACTATTGAATTATGATTTATTATTTTTATTATTTCAATTAATCTAACTACCTACCTAAACAAAAGCCCAATCTTTTGGCAATACTTATTTACAAATAACGCGCGTAACTGATACTTGAAATTAAACACTGTTAAGTGTCATTCTCATTAGTTTGTACATATATAGATGTATTTGTATACATATGAAACGATAAAGTCCATTGACCCAAAAGTGCATGTGTGTCAGCCAATCGCAATAATGCGGAGGCAGGAACGGACTAGAATGAAGTCATCGAGCTAATTAGATGCATTTCAGTTATAAATTTAATCTGTAAATATCTAGAGGGAAAGGATATTTTGTTAATTGGGTATTATTATTATATGCAACTAATATTGACGGATGTATGCGGATTGATGTTATGCTAAATGATGTTGTAACTGTTTTGAAATTATGTGGGCCATATTACTGTATAAACTTTTTATTTGAGTCTTAATACAAACTGCTGTTGTTAGGATTTTATGTCTCTAGGTTTTCGTGGTAATGTTTAGAGTTGTTAACCAACATAAATTACATCTTGTCACACTTTAGAATACAGGATCAATCAACAATATTTAATCTTCTATCTTTACTTTGTTGATATTTCTTGTAAAAATTGAAGTGTAACACTGTAGCTTCAAAACTGATTCATTCACAGTAATTTTTTTGCTTTTGTTAAATCTCAAGCTACTTTTAATATAAGAGAAGTATAACAAAAATATAACACAGAAAAAATGTTATTTATGTTCTTCATAATTTAAACATATCTTAATACTGCAAAAATAAAACAGAACATTAATTTAGTTAATTTTCATGATCTGTCATGTTTTTATGTTGATAATTTTATTAGAGTGTTTAATCTTCCAAAAATCATAATTTGATGACTGCACTATATTCATTTTTCTTCTTGTGTAAAATACTGTAAAGCATGACACGTATCTATAAGACTAAAGACTAATGTTTTCATGAAAATAAAAAGACGCAGACGCAGTCATTCAACCTACTTTTTACAATAAAAAATAATTTTGGTCACGTGGCCTAGTGTCAAGGGGGCACCAGCCAAATTTTTTAAAATAGAAAGGGGAATCATGTAGCACCTTATTTGAAAGGTCCTCTTCTCAAGCATGAAGCTGACATCATTATGACGTCATTTTTGGTCATAAGACGTCATCAGACCAAAATTATGTCATTTTACAGACGTGTTTTTGACGTCGTTGAAATGACGTTTTTTTGAGGTCATTTTTCGCCATACCAGCTAATTAAAATCTAATGATGTCATGTTTAAACAACCCGCCCAAAAAATTTGTGACAATATATGATCGTGTCAAAATTCAACCGGAATATCATCTAACAGAAAAATAAGACCAATAATTTTAGTTGTCATCACGTGACAACACATCCATTCAACACCGTCTTTATGGAAAGCCTATTAACTATCAGGTATGTTTACTCTATTATTAGAAATATAATTTCATTATATAAAATATTGTTTTATTTTAGCTTTAAAAAAAAGGATAGACATCAATTTTTCGTTATCTTAAAGACGTCATTATGACGTCATTAACGGTACATCTTTTGTCTGTGACTTAGGAAGTCGGCATCTTATGATAATATACCATCAGCTTTTATTTTCGAAAATCGAACCGGTTGTTTGAAAGTTACAAGCGTTTGAAGTTTAGCTCCAATTTGTACATACAGTGTGGTTTTTAAAAGTTCTCTCCCTCTTAACTTTTGAATGGGTTAAGATATCGAGATCGGGTAAAATCTGGATAAAAGGGTGTCACGTAAGCTACTTTTTGGCAAAAAATAATGTCGGTCAGGTCTCGTAGGGGATGACGTGACACCTTGTTTTAAAAGCTCTTTGATTCTCTACTTAACGCCACTTTGTTTTTAAAAATCCATTATTCTTATCCTATTAAAATCATACTGTTTGTACGGCATTAAAGCCAAATATTAAACGGTTCTAAGTCTGGAAAGGCTGGGTCTGTGTTACATGACCCCCTTTTCATTTGAAAAAAAGAAGTTGCTACTGTCCTCTTGGCACTAGGCCACCTGACCGAAATTATCTTTATGCCAAAGAGTAGTTTAGGTGACACCCTTTTACCTAAATTTTACCCGATCTTAATATCGTGTCCCATTTAAAAGATAAAGGGGGAAGGACTTTTAATATCCTTACTGTATATTACTTCCTATTGTTACCCTCCGATTACTTCCACTTTAACTAGATATGAAATCTTAAAGTACATATCTATCTCTATCTATCTCTTTGTTTTATGACTCTGATACTAAGTCAATTCGCCAGTTCTTCCGTTCAGGTCATATGAGCTATTGCTCATAAGCTTTGTCGGCTTTGTCCGTGAAAAATCTGGATAAAACTCGAAACTCCCAGATTTTTCTAGCATATTAATAAGAAATACTTCAAACAATTTACACAAGCAAACTTCTGAACATGCATAAATTGTGGCTGTCAAACCAAGAGCTGCTACTGGTATCGCGCATAACCGTCACTTTCACCACTGACGTTTCTCCGTAAGGCATGCGCACATCCTCGACCATATGAAGAAACCATGTGTTCAACACCAAAACGTAAAAACCTCAGGCTTTAGGAATCTTCACTCACAGCGCTTAGCCCCAGAAGAAAGAAGCCCCAATTTAGCGTGAATCTTTTCTCGATTCCCAAGGGTACAGCAACGCCCGTAAGACTCCTTCAGCCGCCTTCCCGGAAAAGCTGTGTAGCCTTCTACGTAAACGTGACCGCACTACTCGGAGATCGCGAAAAGAGTGAAATGTTGAAGTATATATACCAGACATAATATTAAATATATAAATTATCTCTCTATTTCTTACCTGTGATTGGGGGCAGTACCGGAACGGCCCATATTGGGCCCTTGGGACCTTTTTCGTCTTTGTTTGGCAGGCGTAGGTAATCTTGGTCTCCGAGAAGAAACAGATCCTTGGAGATGATCATGGCCGCGGCTGCCTCGCCTTTAACATAAAACGTACATCTGACCGACTGTCTACAGGAAAAACAATAGATTTTTTAGAAAAATATAAAATGTAAAAATAAAATTAAATTAAAAATAAAACAATGATTGCCCACCAAATAGAAATGTGTTAATTCAAATCAATTCACTTTGACTTAAGACACGTTTCAAGTGGTATAAAACAAAAAGAATATATTGTTCTTATTTGTAAATAATATTCGTAAAAATATCTTTTTAGCACAAGCATAACATGATTTTTTTAACTTAAGTATAGGAGCTTTCTTTGTAAATATGATTTAATTGACGAGATTATTTTAACTCAAATTCGCTTTAGTAGAGACTGGCAATATTACATATTTTTTCTTGGCTAAAGATATTTTATAGAGTAAGAGCCCGTGAGCGGCAGACCTTCGTCATTTTGTAAAGTTTGTCAGAGCATTCACCTAACATAGGTAGAAGGGATGGGAGAGTTTGACCCATAGTGGCTTTGGCAGGTACCAAAGATTAATTAATTGAAACATATAACTTTCGTCATTTTTTATAAGCTAAATTTTGTATATGTTTTGTATACATCGAAATATTTATAAAAGTTACGTTTTTATTTATTAACCTTTGGTACCCGGTACCTGCCAAAGCCACTATGAGTCAAACTTCATAGTCTACCATTGCTTCTACGTATGCTGGGAGCATGCACTGACAAACTTTCAGGTTTTACAAAATGACGAAGGTCTGTCGCTTACGGGCTCTTGGACTATTACTTTTCCTAAGAATAGTTTTTCTGCTCCCGAACTCTATAACTCGATGGAGAAGAAATTTTCTTTCTATGCAATGTAAATCATATGGCAATTTCAGGCAATTTCTTTTTACCGAGTTACAGCGTACGGGTGCTGAAATAATATTGCCTCGAATATAGCTTATTTTATTACTCTTTATTTAAAAATTGTTTCTTTAAGGAATATAATATACTTGTTTAAAGAATATATGCTATAATATTAATATAAAAATAATGTAATTTATTGAAACAAAAATATTGCTTCCCTTCCAAAAAAAATTGTTTTTAAATTAAAAATATATCTTTTAGTTAGGTAATCTATAGTCTTCTTGCAAGAATTTTATTTTTTGTGTGTGGGAACACACTTTTAGCATTTTGAACTATGTTTTTATATCTTTTTAAAATTGTAATTAGCTATTGTGTTGTATAGATCACAACCAAATGAATATTACCAATAACTTTTTTAATATATGACAGTTTTTAACATTTTAAGAAAAAAGGTGAAAACTCTCAAACTTCTGCTTTAAATTAAAATAAAACAAAATCTGATAATTTCATTGAGGCGGCTAAAGTTGGTTTGTAAAAAAAAAAGAAAGAATTGGTATTTAATTTTAGGCGTTCAACCAATATATTATAATCAAAGTTATTTGCCACTGATTTTAGGCAAATTTGGTTAAATTTGGTGTTGTGGTTTTAACTTTTTTAGGTATGTTAAAGTTATTACCAAGTTCTGTCGTTTAAAACCAATTATTACCACGGATAATACCATAGAATTTTGATTTTTCACCTAAATTCGATGTATGGTACATTTCATACATATTTAAAATATAATTTTTTATTTTTGAAAAAACTAAATTGAAACAATGATAAAGCTAAAATCTCTGCTAAGATATACAGGTTGTCCAGTAACTCTACCAACAAACTTTGAGGGTGATCCTACAAAAAAGAAAAAACTTTATATGAATATATATCTCAAACCTCTTAGTTTTTGAACTACGGGGTGCTGAAAAATTGTAAAAAAGTTATTGTTTTTATAATAACATTTATATCAATTCGAATATTTTAAAAATTTTGGGATACGCTTCCGATGCATGAGAAAATATTTTTGGCATACAAAAAGAAAAAAATTACCACTCTCGTCCATAAGGGATTTAAGAAAAATATTTTTTGAGAAAAAATGGTACATCATTGCATTTCTCTAAAATTAAAAATATTTTTAAAATTCCCATACAGCTTGGAACAAATCTTATCTCTTGACTTTTTTTATGTAGTGTACGGTTTGCGAGTAAATAAATTAAAACCATTTCTCGGCA
Organism: Listronotus bonariensis; assembly: GCA_014170235.1. Lineage (NCBI taxonomy): Eukaryota > Metazoa > Arthropoda > Insecta > Coleoptera > Curculionidae > Listronotus > Listronotus bonariensis. The sequence continues at coordinate 8,286 of JACEGR010006014.1, read as the reverse complement.
TGGTGATTTCGTATCGCTAATATTAAATTCTACAGTTAAAAATCAACATCTTAAATTAGATAGGGATTTGACCATGCCGGGTGCTGGGAAATGGTTTTCATTTATTTAGGCAAAATCGGTACCTCAAATAAACAAAAGAAAAAGAGCAAATTTGCTCCAAACTAAATGCGAATTTTAAAACATATTTTTATGTTAGAAAAATCCAGTTTCGTAAATTTTTTTCCTAAAAATGGACTCCTGGACAAAACTGGTATTTTTTTTCTTGTATGCCATGCGTAGGAGGCATCCTCTAAAGTTAGTTTGTATGGGTATAAAGGTTACTATAAAAAAACAATTTATTTTTTAAATTTTTAAGACCACGTATTTAAATAACTAAGGCCTTTAGAACATATTATGTTTATATGATTTTTACCTAATTTTCATTATACACCTTAAAGTTTGTAAATAGAGTTAAGTACTGGACACCCTGCATAATTGTGTACCAAGTTGGAGAGAGTTTTTAAATCTTATTTGATGTCTACACAAAAAAAAATAATATGTAGCCAGATAACAAAAGAATTAAAAAATATTTTTGCAAGAAGTAAAAACATTTATATTTTAATCCTTATAGCGTTTTTAATTTTGATGCTAAGACGGTAATTTTAATTGTCCAATTTTTTCCGAAACTTGGGTTATTTAAAAACTGACCTATTATAGTCGATTTTAAAATGTACAATTCCGTAGAGATATAACTTACCGGCCTAAGGGTAAAGTCACTTATCCTGTCACTTGTTGCTTGCACTGCGCGTTAATACGTCAGTTCGAAGTGCACTGCATGCCGAAAGGGCACAACAACCGTATATCGAATCGTCCCGTGCGACGGGCGCGAAAACACTGCCGAGCGCGCCATATCAAAACGCACTTGTCGCAAGCATAGTAGCCATGTTGCCAAGTTTTTCGAGAAATTTATCAGAAGATAAAGGGCAGGAAATGATAACTTAAGAATAAAGGTAGCAAATATACAAAAATAATATTGTTTCTTTTTTTAAATTAAATGTATATCATATTTATTAAAATAATTAATATTTATAATTATGCACAAAATATATATATGGATATTAGTAAATTGGCCTTCCTATTTTATTAGACATGTAAAGTTAGGTGCATTTTTCTTTTAACAAGATTCCATTAAATCAAGAGCAATTACAACATTTGTTATTTTTCCCTAATTAAATTACTGGTTAAAAATCCTTAAATTCGATTTTTTGTTGTTGTACCTGTAACAAAATAGTAATAAACAAAAGGTAAAATAAGTCGATCCTTAAAAAAACACTGTAGGTTTTAGGTTTATATCCTTATCTTGCTGTATTTGAAAGTTACTCTTGTTTTCTTATCTCACGTGATTTGTAAAAATACTTAAAAATAATAGTTTTTCAGTGATGAAGTACCATAATAAACCTAAAGCTTCACCCCTGGTTGGGCGCCATCATGAACTACGTAATAAAGTCTATTGAGAAGCCACTAAACTAAAATTTAAAAACTGTGTGGATAAATTGCTATAAATACTTTAGAACATTAAATGCTATTAATCTAAGATTCGAATAGAAAGCGACCTGCTCCGATCTTTTAACCGAGAAAAAACTATTATAATTTAAAAAATAAACTCAACATTTTTTACACACCCTGTATATTGGCAATTTTTATTTTTGTTTACTCTACATGACAGTACTAATGTTTTACTTTTTTCCAATTTTATAAATAAAGCCATGAAAAATTTTTAAATTTAAAAAATTATTAAATTTTTTGGTACATTCTGTATTATTAAAAAAAAACACATATTATTTTATTAACTAGCCTAAGAATGTATTGAAAAAAACAGGGCGTGACTAAAGTTTTGAGGTTATTTTGTTTAAATTTAAGTATATAACTTTGACTTAAGAAATAATAAATAAAAAATAAATTGACAAAATAATCTCATTTTTTTTGTCTTACCCTGTATAGTGGCAACCGCCATTTTTTTCTATACTTTTCGAGGCCAGTTAATAAAATATATATATGTGTAAATAATACGGAATCCAGCATGCCATTACAAATTATGTAATTAAGTAAACGACAAGCTCATACTAGGGTTTAAAAAATAGTTTTAAAGCAATTACTAGTTTTTAGACTAGACTAGAATATTGTTTTTAATAATAATAAAATATCGTTTTAAGTAGAACTACATTTTATCTACACGTTGTGAAAGAGCATATTGGTTCTAGCTACCGCCGTATCAGCCGTAAATTTCAGCCCCACGTTGGGCGCCATAACAGAAAACACAAGCTTATTCTAGGATTTAAAATATTGTTTAAAAGCTATGAATAGTTTTTACACTAGACTAGAATATTGTTTTTAATAATAATAAAATAGTGTTTCAAGTAGAAGTACATTTTATCTACACGTTGTGAAAGAGCATATTGGTTCTAGCTACCGCCGTATCAGCCGTAAATTTTAGCACCACGTTGGGCGCCATAACAGATAACACAAGCTTATACTAGGATTTATAGTATGGTTTATAAGCTATGAATAGTTTTTACACTAGACTAGAATATTGTTTTCAATAATAATATAATATTGTTTTTTAGTAGAATTAAATTTTATCTACACGTTGTATAAAGCATAAAGTTTGTAATTCATATTGGCGCTAGCTACCGCCGTATCAGCTGTAATTTCTAGCCCTACGTTGGATGACATTACAGATTATGTAATCAAGTAAAAGACAAGCCTATACTTGGGTTTAAAAAATAGTTTAAAGACTAGACTAGAATATTGTTTTCAATGATAAAATAGAATACTGTTTTTAGTAGAATTACATTTTATCTACACGTTGTGAAACAGCATAAAGCATGTACTCAATTCATTCGCGCATTTGTTAGGTACAAACATCATAACACCTGAATTTAGTTAAAGAGAGTTACGAGATTAAAATAAAATAATTTTATTCAAGTAATAAAGTGCCCTTGTGTCAATTAAATAAGTAAATAAAGCATATTTTTATAAACTTAAATTTAAAGTGGGCTTATCGAGAAGCTTGGAGACCTAAATAAAACAATATTTGGGAAAAACCTGTCGAAATTATTTATTTATTATTATTTAAATTATCAAAGAACTTTTTTCTTTACGTAAAATTTTAATAAATTAAAATTTTAGCCCCACGTTGGGCGCCACAAGTAACTCTGTAATTAAGAGGCAACAACGTTTTACTTAACACATTCTAGAATTTTAGTATGATCTTAACTAGAACTTTTTAAATAAAAAGTATGAAAAACATTTTAAAGCTGATACAATAGAACACACTTTTTTTGTTTGAGTTTTTGAGCTTTTTTACTGAAATTCTTTTTACTTTCAGCTGATTATAAGAATAAATATCGAAAATAAATCGTTTCTATGTAAGTAACAATGCTTTTTTCAGTCTATAAAAAAGCTTGATAGAAATTTACTGGGCGCCATTGCAGGGTAAAATATTTTAACAGTTTATATTCAGTTAAATAATATATATTTTTTAAATACGGGCTAATGCTAGTTAATGCTAATTAATAAGATATGTATTTGAAATATTACAAAACTATAATTCTTTTTGGTGTTTAAAATGTTTTTTTCCACCGCTTTATTTATAAAATTGAAGAAAAAAGATTAGTTATGTATAGTACTGTTATGTAGAATAAAAAAATAAAATCTGATATTCTACAGAATGACCTAAAGATTTACTGTATTTGTTTTTTAATTATTCATGGCCCTAACCATTATTTTAAGGCAACAATGCTATGCCTGATTTTGTCAGATAAACAGATGGGTTAAGATCGCTTCCTATTCGGATGTTAAAGTATACCATTTAGCTCTAGAGAAAATTATTTTAAAACTAACCTTTCTTAGTTGTTATTAAATTTTTCTCTCCTTCTAAGAGCTCCCTTATAGCGGAATTCAAAACCGAAATTTTCTACATGGCCAAAGGCATTATACCCTTATGAAATATTTAAATTCTGCAATATTTTATTTTCTATTGTATATCTATTTGTGTTGCTGTAAAATAAAGCAATCACATACTGTAATTAGAGTTAGGTAGTATACTCGGTATTCTGAATCCTATTCAGAATACATTTGGCTGATATTCGAATAGTATTCGGATGCATCTGCGTGTGTTTGGTATTCGGCTAAATACTTTTTTAATTAGTATTTAGGATTTTGGATTTTAAATACTGTTTTTGAATTATAGTACATATTTGAATACTTGCTTTGTATTCATATTTAGTTATTCAGATCCTGTATTCGAATTCTAGTAATGAAATTCCGGGATGCGAATACTGATTTTTAGTATTTGAACACCGCTATTTAGTATTCGAATACAGGTTTCTAGTATTCGAATCCAGGTTTTGGATTATTCGAATACTTACTGTATTCATACATATGTATTTTGTTAATAAGGTCGTTAGGGTGAGGATCTTTTTTGTTCTCAAAATATTTATTAATACTGAATTTGATTTTTGGTATAGTGGTAAGCCAGTTTTTTTAGCGATAGACACAATTACTTGAGAGATTCATTTGTTTGGGGGTACTTTTGATCTTTAAAAAGTATTTATGAATACTAATGACTGTTATTCAAATACAGCGGTATTCGAATACTTGTTTCCTTGGTATTTGAATCCTCATTATTTTAATACATTTTAGAATACGGTATTCCAAATTCGTTTTTAAATATAATTTCAGTATTTGTTCCAACTCTGACTCTAATTCAGAAAAAAATGGTAGCTACATGTGATGTTCTTTTAAGTAAAACCTAATACGTACATTTGTACAATTACAAATTGTAAACAAAACTTTGATTTGCCTTTTATGTATGTAATCAACAATTTAACAAAGGATTTTAAAAATGATTAAATTTACAAAACAACATTATTAAAAGATCAATGGACTATAATTTTTTAGGTAAATAAAGAATAAAAAACTGGCATGTTCACACTTCACGCCTAAGGCAATTTATTTGGTTTTGTCAATTAAAAATAGAAAAATGTTTTCTAATTTTAGCTGCTTATTAAAGGCTAATTATAAAAAAAACAAAAAGAATAAAGGCAAGTTAATGTTTTAAAGGGTTTTATAAATTTGTGTTTAGTTTAAAGGATTTGAAGATGATAGAATAATTTAATTTAAAAAATAAAGTTACAATTATCTGAAAAGGAAAATTACCAAAGATGCTAATGACCAGCGAGAGAGCTTGTTTAGCGATGACAGGAAGTAACAACAAGAAACAGTACCAGGGGGCTTTATTTGAAATGTGTGCTCCTGGGAACACGCGTGATCTTTTTGGTCGCTCAGGGAACGTCGACGCTCGTAAAGATCACGAATCGGTTTATTTGAAAACAAGTGAGCACGGATGTTTGCGTAATTTTAAAAAATTACATATTTACTGGCAACACTGCATGCAACTAATTCTGACCAATGAGAACCGTTTGTGTTTTGATTTTTGCATGACATCTTGCTAAGCATTTAAGGTTAGGTAATTAATGTTTAATGTCAGTGGTTTGTAATTATTTCTAATTTGGTCTGTTTATTTAATTAGTATTTATTATTTTATTAATTATTATATGGAAAATCTAAATGCTAACGCCCGAACATGAGAATATTAAAACACCGACCTACGAGTATTTACAAAACACTTAGGTTAGAAAATAAGAGCATGTCAAGCAACGTAAAATAAACAGAACCAATAAAATAGCCCAAAATGAAAAGAAAATAGAGAAAAATTTACTAGAAAGTGTTTCCGCAGACAAGAAGAAAACTCTGTTCTCCTTGGTGAACCCGTTAAATATACCAAAAAAGGAAAAATAAAGGAGATATAGTCAGGTAAACAATGTAAACACTACCTATAATATAAGCAAATATTCTATCACAGCATAACAAACTGCTACAGAGATTTAATTTTAGATAACTGTGCCAGCTGCTGAAAGCCTAACACAAAAGGGAACCCACTGCTGTAACCACAATCTTAGCATATCGAAGAAATAAACCAAAAACGTATTACGAGCTCATGTTTTGCTATTAGTTAAGAAGCCACGGTTCCGAAGGTATGCTAATACTTTACTTTGATAACAGTTACATCCAAAGCATAACACAAATGCAACAAAATCTTTGGGTTTTGTAATTAGTGACGAATTTACTAAAATTCGATGCGTAAAGTTTCAACTCAAGCATTGATATGTAGCTTAAGGAATTTTGTTATTTTTAGACATCAGAGGTGCAAGAGAAAGAAGCTATAGTGGTAAATTATGAAGTTTGATACTAGGAGCAATAAAGGATTGATCACAATTAAAAGTATAGAATTTAGTCTAACCTAAATGTAGCAAAGTAATAATAAATCATCTAAATATAAATAAACTGTAGTTTTTATTATAAACTATCTCTAAGAAAAGGAAAACCCAAGTAAATGAAGGTAAATAATTTAAAATATTTAATAATAAATGGAGGACTATAACTGTTAGAAGAGCGGGGACCGGTTAGCAAACAACAAAAGGAGATGCTGGGGGCTTTATTTGGTAATTTTCTAGAAACCTGCGGCAACTCCGATTTTGACGAAATTTGATATACAGGGGTTTTTGGGGCGCTGATCACGAATCTAAAAGAATTTTTTGGCAGAAACGTTTCGTTCTTGAGATATTCATCATCAGACTTGAATATATATAAAAAATGGCATAAATTATTTAAGTTTGGATTGCAGTTCTTCAAACAAATTACTAAATTGGGTATGTGTTTCTCTTGCGGGTAATGATGATAATAGACTTAACAATCTTAAAATAAGTGCTGTTTATAAACCTCCATCCTATTCAAATGATGAGTTTTACGATGATCTAGAGTTAATATTAAATAAATATCCAACGAATCATTTAATCATAGGAGATATGAATATTAATTTGTTAAACTTAAATAACACAGCTAATAATTATAGGGACATGTTATTACTTAATGGTTTTGTAATAGTTAATAAGGTAAATATAGATAATGCTACTAGGATTACTGAAACTAGTCATTCATTAATTGATCATGTGATATGCAATAGTGCAATTAAAAATAGATGCAAAGTCAGAGCAGAGGATTGTTCTCTATCTGACCATAAAAACTCATAATCAATATGCAGCATAAAATCGTACAATGTAAAAGAAAAGTATACATTCAGAGGCAACAGCTTAATATTGGGAAATTTAAAGAAATATTTTTAGATGTAATTCGTAAATCGGAAACTAACACATTTTCTGACTTAATTTATAAGATTACTAAAGCAAAAGAAAGGGCTCAAAAAACAAAAAAATTAAATGTCATGAAAATAATGAATGGATCACACCTGATCTCCTGGATCTTATAAAAATAAGAGACAAGGCGTATAGAAAACATAAAAAATTTCCTAATGATAACGCTCTGAAGCAACACTTTATAAATCTAAAAAATAATGTTAATAATAATATTAGAATAGAAAAAAATAGATTTTTTAAAAATAAATGGCAACAAGCAGGAAGCAACTGCAAAAAGCAGTGGAATATCATAAACTCATTTCTAAAAGATACTTCGACTAAGGAATGTATACAAGAACTTGAAATAAACAATGAATTGATATCAAACAAAAAAGAAATTGCCAATCAACTGAATGTGTATTTTTCACAAATAGGTTCAGATATTATTAAAGAGGTAAATGCTGAACGAAATAAATTAGATTATAATTTAGAATTAAGTGAGGTGATCTGTGATAAAAGTCTGTTCTTAGAACCTACCGATGAAAAAGAAATATGTGATATAATATTGGGTCTCAGACGCAATGCTGCACCGGGACATGATAGAGTCACGGTTCAAGATCTCATTAGTCTTAAGGAATATATCGTAGGTATATTAGTAATACTTGTAAACAATGTTTTGCTATCAGGAATTTTTCCTGAAGAGTTAAAAATAGTAAAGATCTGCCCGATATTTAAGTCTGGTCTAAAGACACTGATAAATAACTATAGACCTATTTCTCTAATTGGTGTATTTTCAAAAATTATTGAGATTGTTTTTAAAAGAAGATTAATGTCATTTTTTGGCAGATTTGTTGAGCATGATCGATACCAGTATGGCTTTTTAAACAACAGTAGCACACTTAGTGCTACTTTTGATCTGATAAATTATTTATCGGACAGTCTTGATAATGGAAATATCGCTGTTGCGGTATTTGTGGATCTAAGAAAGGCATTTGATGTTGTCGATCATGATTTACTGATTGAGAAACTTGAGAGAATGGGTGTGAGAGGT